>OY804604.1:11423743-11668743 GCA_963680895.1 Fragum sueziense
GAAAAGATAAAAAAAATCTTACCGTAGGAAATAAATGGAGGATCTGTCCTTAATTACTTTTTTAATAAAATCTAATTCAAACAAATTGCCATTTTAAAAGATATGTACCAATAAATTCAACATATTTCTTATTTTTGTCCCTCTAATATTTAGACACTGGCATGGACAGGGGGTTTAACCCCGCCCCCTCTTATGAAATTGCTTCCTATGGGAGAATTTTCAACCTTGAAACCAGGTAGCGTACGAATGTGAACGTGGCCGAAATAGCAGTCATCACAGACAACAAATTAGATACGAAAATGGACATATCGTCGCTTTTCAACACAAACCTTGTAACTACAGCTTGTTTTAAGCTGCAGTTACGAGGATTTTGTTGGCAAACAGTGAGAGATTGATTGGAAACAACGTAGCTCATCACCCAACCCCCCCCCCCCCTGCAAAGGGTGAGAGTGCATTGATCACCAGAAAAAATAAATAGAGGTAAATAAATGATAATATTAATTGCTAAGAATTTCAGGGGATATAGTAGGGGTAGGCTACAACAAAGCAAGGCGAAAGTGCACCCCTTGTTTCGAAAATTAGTAAAGCTATCATATTAATTTAAGGGGGAGGGGGCTAAGTCCCTCTCTAGTCCCATGTTCTCAGCCTGATACCGAAGGGCAATTTACAACCTTAAATTGAAACCAGACCACAAGAAGAGAACTTGTCGAAAATGACGGTAATCGCTGACGACAATTAGGAAATTATTTGGACAGACATTGATAAGAAATAGTCTAGCTTTTATAAGCTCTTTCCTAAACAAGACCTGTAGCCAGGTTCACTATTAAAGCATCAAAAGACGTATTTTTGTCTTATTTTTTGTCCCGAACGAGTCGAGTCGACATTGGTTAGATGCAATTGGTCCCTTGTCTTGACCCCACCTGTAGAAATGCTTTATATTCAGGTTAGAGAAGAAAATGGTGATATCCGGTGTTTTCTTTAATTCAATATTTTTTAAGTTATATTGTACACAAATCCTCATTTCAGAAGCATCTGTTTTGTCACTTGTACATAGTAGCAGGTTACAGATAAGTGGGGATGAAGACATTCTAACTTTCTTATTTTTATTCAAAACCCTGTGTTGTGGGTACTCATTTGAATCGTCTCGACGAGACGATACAAATGAGTACCCACAATATAGGGTTTGATGAACATTTACAGAATTATTGCACTTTAAAAAGTCACCACCCCCTCTTTACAGGTTTTAAATTGGCACAGTCTAAGTTTTTGCTGAATTAGAAAGGATTAGAACCATCAAATGCTGGTACCCAAGAAATTCAGACTCATCCAAACTATCAATCACATGAGTAGGGATATGGATAAAAGACCGCGTCAAAGACATTTGAGACCAACATGGATCCTGACCAGCCTGCGTAAGCACCCGAACTCAAGCAGCAACAGTGCTCAGCAGTAACAACAACGACAACAACAACAACAACAACAACATCAACAACAACAACAACAACAACAACAACAACAACAACGGAAAAAAGCGTAAGCAAACGCAGTCAACAAAATGGATGTCAAAACGCAAGAAGTAGGCCTATAAGAAAAACAGATAGACAACAACAACAACAACAACAACAACAACAACAACAACAACAACAACAACAACAACAATTAGATAAATAGGCCCAAATTTAATTGTTTTATAGGTAGCCTAACCGATTTGAAAACGATTTGAAGCAGATATGGCGGCGAAGATCCAGGAATTTTCTGGATGTTATAGATCTAGGTGATAAAAAAGTGTTGGCGTTGTTCTCGTCAATAACTTTTTTATTATGTGGTGTTTAAAACAACCACCACATATAGCTAATCCCTTGCGTCTTCCCACCTTCTCTGCTCCAAACCAAATTCAAAAACAGAAGCATAAGAGATTTTCTGCAATTGACCAAAGGCCAATCGATAGATCGCTCCGCCCAACGTAGAATCTAAGACAAACAATGGGGGCATTGGCATGTCGATTGCTTTCATTGTCAGCCGATAGATAGATAGAATATCACGTGCAACGAAGAATTTATGACAAACAATGGGGATGTGGCATTTTTCTGATCGTCCATTGGCTTATCGATGGTTTTGATTGACAGCCGATGTTTGGTCAGTCGTTGTTGTTGTTGTTGTTGTGTCACGTGATGTCCGCCGTGTATGTGCAAATTATAGCACATAAACTATTTCTAAAGACAAAATTAGAAAATGCTGGTCATCAGCATTTCAATAAAATAGGCATATAATAGCAAATAATTTTGTGATAGAAATAGACTGGGTTTGCCGTTATGTTTTGATAAATCGTGAGTGTTTATGTTGTTATAAAATCTCGTAACTATAAACGATTCAAAATCTTTTACTAATGAGGGAATAGACCGATGACGGAAAAGAGGGGAGGCAGGATGTATATTTGACTATTTATAGTAACAACTTATACACACTGATACCTGTTCACCCCTAAAATAAACCAAAATATTTGTATCGATTCTCGTTTAACTTTGAATATATAATACGGCTTGATTCAAGCCGTAGTTACGAGATTTTATAACAACACCCTCGAAATACTATTTGTTTGTCCGAAATTACGTCACGGTTAACTGGATAATATTGTTCGCTATTCTTACATTGTCCCAATTTCCTACTAGGCAAATTAAAATCTTCTTTGAGAAAGGGTTAATCCATTACCACACAATGACTCTGTTTGACTCCCCACAAATTAATGGCAAAGAAAAACATCATGGAAAATGCAGAAATCGCTTACAAGTGACAAGCAATTTCTTTATTTACCACAATGTTTTCCACCCAAAAAGACATAGAAATTAAGAATTCCTTTCACTTGAAATTGTCGTCTGGAGAATCATTCAATTTGGACCGCCCTAAAATTTTGTCTTTTTTTAAATGGCATTCCTTAGGGAATAAATATACAAATATTAAAAAAATATTGTTATTCGTAAACAATAATATAATATTATAATGTAGCGTTAAATTGTTTTACATTTTTCTCTAGAAAAAGGCTACTACGCCGAAATATTGAGATAGAGCAATTTTTTTTAATATTTTTAAAATTTTGTCGTTTGGTAATGGGTTAGATCATGCATTCTCTACTATTATTAGGATAAGATCTCTATTTATTTTTAATGTTTAATTTTTTTCTTGTAATGTGAGTCAAACTATTGACTTCAAAACAATTTATGTTTTTTACATTTTTTTTTCTGTATTCAAAAAACGTAATATGCGTGATTACTTTATTTCAAACCCTTCGCCAGACAATTAAGCTTTTTTTTCAAATCTAAACTTTTTTCCAAATGACAATAGCATTTGATATTTGGAAAATATGTTTGAGGAAAAAATTAAAAAAAAAGGAAAAATCAAGAGAAAATGGCGATCATAGTTTTATTACATAATATTCTCTCATTCTTCTTTGTCTCAGTATGTTCTATGTGCAATTATTGTAATGCACATAATAAAAAGGGAATGACTTTAACATGTTATCTATGACGTAATTTCGGACAAACAATTGTATTTTGTCGGTGTAATTCTAAAACCTCGTAACTACATCTTCGTTGAAGCTGTAGTTACGATATTTTATAATAACACCAACGGTTTATCAATACGTAACGGTAAACTCAGTATATTTCTAGCACAAAATTCTTAGGTATTTTGTTTCGTTACAGTGGGTGTATAAAATTTTGTTGTATGAGAAAGGAGTTTAACTTTGTACCAAACGACAATAACTTTGGCTGGTCCAAATTGAAAGAAATTGCAGACAACATTTTCAAGCTGAAGAAATGTTTAAATGTGAAAAAAATGTAAAAACTACTGGGTCAAAACACATTGTCGAAAATGACAAAATTGTTTGTGATAACCAATTATTTAATTTTCCGTAATGTTTTCTGCAATAACACCAACTTTAGTGCTTGATATATCAGTTCCTAACGGTAAACTCAGTATATTTCTAGTACAAATTCCATTGGTATTTTTGTTACAGTAAGTGTATAAGGACGGATCAAAACTTTTTGTTGTCCGAGAGAGGAGTTTTACTTTGTACCAAACGACAATAACGTTGGCTGGTCCAAATTGAAAGAAATTGCAGACAACATTTTCAAGCTGAAGAAATGTTAAATGTGAAAAAATGTAAAAACTACTGGATTAAAGTGACATTTCATGATTATTTTTACATAAATTCTACTATTATTCTATCTGAAAGAGCATGTTTTCATATGAAAAGTCTGAAAATTTCAAGCCAAAATATTGAACCGTTTACGAGAAATGTATATTTTTGTGCTAAAATTAAACAAATTGTTGTGGACAACAGTTCAGATTTATATAGAATTTGTCATTTCTGTCTCAACTTTGAAGGCATATTTTTCGCTTATAGATAACAACTTCAAATCAAAGTACTGACAGTACTGCTGGGAAGCAAATTTTTCAATAATGTAGGCCTGTCCAGAAGTAGAGTACTTTGATTAGGTATTTTTATCCATTTGAATACCTTGAATACTTTGATTCGTAGAGCGCATTGATTAGGTACTTTGATTATCCAGAATACCTTGAATACTTTGATTCCATGCTGGAGTTGTATCTATTTTTAGCACAACTTCATACATATTAATCGTTTGTGTAAGCTTTGAATATATTTCATAGTTCAGTAAACTTGATTGACCCATTTACGAGGAATGCCATTGGACTGATCTTTGAACCATAAAAAAGAAAATTACTACGTCGATCTTTTCTTCTCTTACAGACATGATTAATTGAATGTTTCATTTTCAGTCACACAATTCAATATCTACATGTATAACTTCAGACTTACATATTGAATGTTCGAGTGACTGTTACCTCATTAATCTTTGCTTTTGATAGAACTATTTATAGTGAGGAGGACCGGAAGATGTTGTGTGGTATGCAGAGAATGGTAAAGTGCAGAGAAAGGTAGCTGCAAAGAGAAGCAAATTTTGCAAAATTTGCTTCCAAAAACTGATAGCATTTCTACGCATTAGAATAAGCAATCTTTGCATCAAGACATACTTTAAAAAAAATGAAATAAATGTGAAATGTCACTTTAAAATACATTGTCGAAAATGACAAAATTGTTTGTGATAACCAATTACTTAAAATTTTCCGTAATGTTTTCTGCAATTGTGTGCTTCGGGGAGGGGGCATCAAAATGTGTCAATGAGTGGAGATGGATAAAGCATGCTTTTTTTTCACAAAAAGACCGGGTTTAAGCACATAGAACAAAAAAATAACCAAAAGAAGAAAATGCTGTTTATCAAATTTTCTCCTTTTGCTTCAATATTTCCATGTTATAGTTCTCTCTACACAAAATATTTCTTTATACTTAATCGCCTGCAGTAGCTTTCATGTCGGACTGCCCAAAACAAACAAACTATACTAGGACGAAAAATAAACGCCGGGTACAATATATTGTAGAGTAATTTCATTTGCTTGCCCAGAGTGTAGAAAGTCAATCAAATTGGTGTTTTTTATCAACTTTGTCACGGTACACATGTATAAAATCACACGGTTCCTTCCCCCTTTGTGGGAAGGTGTACAAGCTCAGGTGGCAAAATCCTGTGTGTCATAGAACCCGGCGTTTCTTTTTTGTCCTAGTATATAATATAATATAAATGGTTTGAGAGAAATGGTAATATACCATTATCTGTTAATAAAAGGACAAGCCATTCCCCTGGCGCTACAGTTTTGGACTAGTCAATTTTTGGAAGGTAAAAATGCTGAGAATCAGTATTTTCTCCTCATCCATCGATATTTTCTTTGATATAATTCACTCATTCAGTATTTATTTCCATCCGTTAAAATGCCGTCTGTAGCAACTTGCAATTTTGTCTGGTCTAGACTTTTAAAGTTGAGACGGAAATGACGAATTCCTTTTACATGTGAACTTTGGTTGACCACAATTAATTCAATTTTCAGAAAAAAATATATTTTTGTTAACGCTGCAATACATTGGCTCGAAATTTTCAGATTTTTCACGAGAAAATATATGATTTTCTTTTAAAGAAAATATCTATGGGACGTCTCTTTAAAAAATAATAACGTTAAGTTCTGAAGAAAGCTGATTATCAGCATTTCCTTTGTCACTATGTTCTCCCAGAGTTCATCTTTTGAGTTTGTCTTGCAAAGAGCACGGAGTGTGTACGAGTCCCTGTGAAACACTCGACGGTTCCATAGCAATGAATTTTGTGCTAGAAATAGACTGGGTTTGCCTTTAAGTTTTAGAAATAAACCGTCGGTGTTGTTAAAAAAACGCGTAAATACGCCATGAATTAAGCCGTAGGTATAGTCCAGCAACATTAACCCGGGACATCTGCATATGTAATGACTCCATTTCGGCGATGTCTCGTTAAGACGTTCAACGAACGGACTTTGCGCTCGAAAATTAAGTTGTCACTGGTTAATTTTGGTGGGCTATACGAGATTTTACAACAACAGCTACAACATACACGCACTATTGTTTGTCCGAAATGACGTCACGGTTAACTGAATAAGATCGTTTCCTTTTCCTACATAAGACTTGGTGACTCTTGGCTTTTCTTACTATATCGATGCTTTTTAACAACAATCTCGTAACTGCAGCTTGTATTAAGCTTAAAGTGACATTTCACATTTATTTCATTTTTTAAAAGTATGTTATGATGCAAAGATTGTTTATTCTAATGCGTAGAAATGCTATCCGTTTTTTGAAGTTGTTATTTATAAGCGAAAAATACGCCTTTAAAGTTGAGACAGAAATGACAAATTCTATATAAGTCTGAACTGTTGTCCACAACAATTTGTTTAATTTTAGCACAAAAAAAATGTATTTCTCGTAAACGGTTTAATATTTTGGCTCGACATTTTCAGAATTTTCATAAGAAAATATGCTCTTTCAGACAGAATAAAAATAGAATTTATGTGAAAATAATTCTGAAATGTCACTTTAAGTTACAAGGTTTTTTGAAAAGCGACGATATACTCCTTCCCCAAAAGGCAAAGATTTAGACTGTCTAAATTTGAAAGCTGCAACTTAGGCCTACGGCAAAATGGATGTTGCTAAAGATAGAATTTGTGAGTTAAATAGAAATGCAAATATTGAGGCAAAAGGAGAAAATGCTGATCAATGATCACCATTTTCTTCTTTTGTCTCAATGTTTTCCAAATCGTGTTTTATAAGGGAACTGGAATCTTGTTTGGGAAAGGGTTAATGAAATGTATACTCCATAAATATTGACCTGAACCCGGTGAATATGAAATGAGTAATTGTGACACGGAATAATCGATACTTGCCAGCAATCCTCACTGTCGAGCAGAGTCGATAGTTTCCATAAACATTATGACTTTGTATTGTGCACATGCTTCTCGTCTCAGCATAAGTTGGAGAGTGATAATTTCGCATTTAAATTACTCATTGCATATTCAACAGGCTCAGGTCAATATTTTTGGAGTATATGAAGAAGTTATCGTTGGTGTGAGGTCAAAACCTCGTAACTACAGCTTAAAAAGCTAAAGTTACGAGGTTTTGACCTTCCACCGACGTCATAAGAAAATATAATGAGCCGGGATCTGGAAAAACGTCCCTTACATCATTTTAAAAAGACGAGTTTCAAGATAAGCTTGTTGTCAAATACAGTTAAATAATACATCCATGCTGCTCTCTTTCAGTAACTACAGGTCACGAAGAAGCTATTAGAGAACAACATGGATCCTGATCAGAATGTGCGTATGCACAGGCTGATCTGGATCTATGTTGGGTTCGAAAGCCTTAAGGGACGTTTTTCCAGATCCTGGTTCTAATGAATTCGGAGCACAATGCGCGTAAGTACAGGCTGATCTGGATCCATGTTGGCTTTAAGTGCCACAGGGACCATTTTCCCAAACCACGACTCAAATGTAACCATAGTTACACTAATTTTTCCGACCACGAACAGAATTTTTTTTCGTGTAACGTCAAAAATTGGCCATGTTTTTTTTTTCTCGTGTAATGTCTAAAATATAAAAAATATAACATTAAAAAACACATTGTCGCTTTTCAACAAAATCTCGTAACTGCAGCTTTTTTTAAGCTGCAGTTACGAGCTTTTTGTTAAAAAGCAGCAACTTGACGTGCCCTGCTAATAAACCCACACGCTACAAAGAATTACCGCTTCACCGAGCAAGAACGCTAGAAAAAAAAAATCGTTTATTTTTTTTAAGATCTTTTTTTCTAAAGTTGTTTCCTTTTATCTGAACGTATTCTTTTTAAAAGATTTTATTTATACCATGCGTTTTTTAATGTCTAAGGTTTCAGCAAACCCACTGTTGTGTTTTTCATATATAAAAATGGAAAGAGCTGGGGGGAGATATTGGCACAAAAGATAGAAAATGCATTTAAAAAAGTAATTCATTTTACACAGACCTTATATTTTCAGAATTTTCATAGAAAATGATATCTTTCAGATAAAAATAAAAGTAAAATTTATATATGAGAAAATATTTATGGGATGTTTCCACTGATATTGCAGAAAACAAAATCATAACCATTTTACCGAAATGCGTTGTAACGTATTAACACAGAAAACATTAAGGGAAAATGAATATTATGTTAAATAGCATGTCCTCCTTTTCTCTGTTCTTTTTCTCACTATTTTTTTTTACTTTTTATGAAAGGTCAAAATAGGTGATTTTAAAAAAAAAGCAGGGCTCAACCCTTTAACACAATGACTATTCTTGACCCTCCCCCCCCCCCCCCCCGAAAATTGTTTTAGAAATCATAGCGGATAATAAAGAGATCGCTCATGGCAAGCCATTTCTTCATTTCCCAGAATGTTTTATTCCCTAAGTTACTTGAAAGAAAATCATAATCTGCAACATCTTTGAATTTGGAATAATAGTCTAATCTTATTGCTGCTTTTCAACGAAAAGCTTGTTTTAAGCTGCAGTTACGAAATTTTCGTTGGAAAGCGACGTAATGCTCTTTGGGAAAGGATTAACCCACATTGTCCGCAAATAGAACAAGGGTTAAAATCGACGCAAGGGATGTATTTTTTTCTGACCAGCCAAATTCTTTTCACAATATTTTTTTAATCCCTTTACTCTTTTGGCAAGAGGAAACACGCTGAAATATGATTCTTCACCGCGAAATAAATAAAAAAAATAAAAATAAAAAAAGCCCATTAACCCTTGTTTTAACCCATTAGCAGACGGCAACAATTTATAGACTGATCCAAATGGCAATGAATTTGTGCTAAATATAGATTGGGTTTACCGTTATGTATTGATAAACCGCTGAAGTTGTTATAAAACCTCGTAACTACGGCTTAAGTCAAGCCGTAGTTACGAGGTTTTAGAACAACACCTATGAAATAATGTTGTTTGTCCGAAATTACGCCACAGTTATTTGGAAATAAATCGTTCCCTATTCACAGATGTTGCAGACGACATTCAAATGAATGAAAATTTACAATTTTGTTTTGGTCATCATTGTGGGAAATGAAGAAATTGCTTGTCACAAACTATTTTTTTCATTTTCCGCATTTTTTTCTCAAATCTCTATCTTGATGGGCGTCAAAAAAAGCGTCAATGTGTGGTAATGGTTTGAATTAACATTCACAATAGAAATAGTTTGGAAAAACATTGAGAGAAATGATGATTTTCTAACAATCAGTAATTTCTCCTTTCCCCTAAATGCTTGCTGTGTAATAACATACTCATTCTCTGAATATGGTGTCAATTATTTCATCGTCTGCATCACCTTAGAAAATGGATTACTAACTGTTGTTCGGGAAAGGGTTATTTTTTACTTGGTATGGACGATAAAATATAGAAACAGTTGGTGAAAATGAGAAAGAAAAAAATCTATACATTCTCCTTTTCCCTTAACATTTTGTTACTTTTGCCTGTAACAGATGTAAACTGTCTGGTCTTGTTAAATTAATTAACATGTCGTCTGCAAACTCTTTCAATAGGGAACGATTTTATCCAGTTAATCGTGACGTAAATTCGGACAAACAAAGTAGTATTTCGTAGGTGTGGTTATAAAATCTCGTAACTACGGCTTGATATAAGCCGTAGTTACGAGATTTTATAACAACACCTACGGTTTATCAAAACATAACAGTAAACATAGTCTATTGTAAGCACAAAATTCTTTGCCATTTGGAGCAGTTCAAAAACTTCACCGACTCTAGAATGCTAAATCTAAACAATAGAAAGAAAAAAAGGGTAAAACTAATTGAATCACAAAAGTTTGAAAAAAGAGAAAGGAAAATAATATTAAAAAAATAACGCATACGTAAAACATTCAACATTCGCTGGCTGTTATTTTTTACCACATTTTTTATTAGTCAGGATGAAAAAGAGTGGAGAAAAAAATCGACCGGAAATTAGCTTCGCGTATTTTTTTTCGTCTGTAACTTGAAAGGCTAGACCACGTGACTCAATTTTTTTCGGATTTTTTTTTCTTTCTTTATCGGGCATATACGCCGTCGTTATTTTGAGCTGGGATTTAGTTGTGTATAGACGTTAACTGTTTTTAACATATAATCGTGAGAAAGGGACGAATTTTCTTCTCGCTTTTTGATTAGTTGAACGTGATTAGTGCTTTTGAAGAGGCACGTATTCCACGTGGCTTTTGCAGACGATTTTTTGTGGAAGGGTAAATATTGCTTTTCATACGTCTTTTTTTCCAGATGACCAAATGAAAGTTAAGCAACAGTTGAAATGTTACAAGTGCGTTTGTAAGGATTGAGGGAAAAGGAGAAAATGCTTGATATAGCCTAACAGCATTCTTTCCTTTTCCCCCAGTTCTTTCAAACTTTTTTTTCTTGAAGACACAGAAATACATTCTAGACAACGAAGGGCAACTTTTGTAAAGTTTGTGTGAAGTCGAACACTTTGATGGAAAAGGAGAAAATGTTGGATACCAGCATTTTCTCCCTTTCCACCAATGTTTTCAAAATTGTTGTACATGAAGACATAATTACTTTCCATACTATGAAAAACATTTTTTTATGAAAGATGTTCACGAGAAGAAGTCGAAAATATCGAGGGAAAAGGAGAAAAAGCTGGATGCCAAAATTTCTCCTTTTCTGACAATGTTTTCAAAAGTCTCCAAGATAAAAATTTACTTGGGTTAACTTGGTATATCATCGTGGTAAGAAACATGCAAGATATTCAAAGTTCTGTTATTCAACTTTTAATGTTATGTAATCGTTTTCATCAGCATATTATCACCTATTCCTTTTCCTATAATGTTTTCTTTGTAATCTTTTGTTTCGTAATCTTGACACGGTTCTTATTGAAAGATAGTGATCTTTTTATCACAAATAATAGAAATAACTCTAAATTTTACATCTTTAACCCTTTCCTAAATGACGTAGTTATAGACTGGTAGTGCTACAAATTGCAATGGATTTTTCGCTAAAAATAGACCGGGTTTACCGTTATGTAGGCCTAATGGTAAACCGTCGGTGTTGTTGTAAACTCCCGTATCTACGGCTTGAATCAAGCTGTACTTTCGTGATTTTATATTCAACACAGGTTACGAAACACTTGATAAAATTGGTCCCTATATTGTACACTTTCCCAAATGACACAAATTAGACTGCTCCATTTGGAAAGCTGCTGCAGACGACAAACTTTTTGTTGCTAATGGTGTTATTTTTTTGTGTGTTGTGCCACTGAAAACAGTGAAAGATAGGGAGAACATCGTCAGTGTTATTGAAAAACATCGTATCTACAGTTTGAATAAATATGTAGATACGAGTGTGTGCAAGAACACCGACGAAATGTTGCATGTCAAAACATTCTTCTATGGATAGCTTACTTCCATAGGGGATCTAGAGTGGGTTTCGGAGGGTCCAAAAGAAATTAAAGAATGTATAATTTTCACTTTGCCTGTTTTAACCTTCGCCAGACAATCCTTGGTTTTGGTGTCTCTTTAAGGGAAGAGTATGAATACACGTATATTAATACGTTTGGAGGGGCGATGTGTTTAAGCCTAATCAATGCACTTCGAGCTATTGAAAAAAATGTTGATCGCGATTTAAACTCCGACACAAACAAACTTTGTTTTGATCAACCAAAATAAAATTATCAATGAAAATGTAGGGCAGTGTGTAAAGCTTTCAAGAATGTCCGAAATATCGATTTCACTGGTCGAATACACACTCACACTCCGGCCAAAATATCGATGCTTTTCAACAGAAACCTCGTAACTGCAGCTTGTTTTAAGCTACATTTACGAGGTTTTGTTGAAAAGCGACGATGTAGTCCATCACACTATTTGAAATATGTGAAACACAAACATTTTCAAAGTACTGAGGGCACTGGTAGTTGTTTGCGGGTCGGAAAAAAAGATCATTCAGAAAATGCCATACTTTCCTTGCACTGAAAATTAAAGGGAAATACAATTTAGGCCCTGCAATATTCAGACACAGGGGCTTGAGGCCACCCAATATAAATATGCTTCTTACGGGCCTGTCATATGTAACTCCTTTTATATTAGCAATAGCATTGCAATAAACATTCAAAGTGTTGATCAAATGTGCGACTGTATGGCAAGCCAAATGCACACTAAGTAGAAAAACCTGGTTTTTCACAGAAAAACCTAGTTTATCAGTTTGATAAACCAGGTTTTTCTAGAAAAACCAGGTTTTTCACACATAAACCTACGATATCAACTGATAAACTAGGTTTTTCTGAAAAACCTGGTTTATCACTTTGATATCCTAGGTTTATGAGAGAAAAACCTGGTTTTTCTAGATAAACCTGGTTTATCAATTGATATCGCAAGCTTTGTAGAAAAACCTGGTATATGTGTGAAAAACCTGGTTTTTCAAGATAAACCTAGTTTATCAGTTGATATCCTGGGTTTGTGAGTGAAAAACCTGTTTTTTCTAGAAAAACCTGGTTTATCAAATTGATAAACTAGGGTTTTCTGTGAAAAACCAGGTTTTTCAAACTTTTCGTTATTTCTTATTTAGACCACAAGCCAAATGCACAATAAGTCTGATAAACCAGGTTTTTCTCTAAGGTCACGTGATTTTGATATCGCAAGTTTCTCGATATTTCATTGGGCGATTAGTTACACCTTTAGATAAAGAAGGTTCGAAGCCACTGAACTAATAGGCCTAGTGGGAATTTCTGGAGGTCGATAACTCATTCCTATTTTCTTAACCCATTACCAGATGGCAAAACACTGGTTTAGATTTTGCTGACGACAATATCAAGTTAATGGAATTTTACAATTATTGGTCTTTGAGAGTATAAAATATTGTGGGAAATGAGGAAATTGCTTGTCACAAGCAACGTCGTCTTTTTCGGCAATGTTTCCCAAACTGTAGACTTCTCCAAAGTCAAATATATTGCAATAAACGATTCAAGATGCATTATGTTTACTTTTTTCAAAGTTAGAGTTAAATGTCAAAACTTTATGGAATGTGTTTTTCTGTTGATTATACAATGTGGATTACTTTTTCCCAATGTTTTCAATAGATACAGTCCTACTGTCGAAATAAAACTTTGTGTACATGTACCAGTCAACACATATTTAGGAAATAGGGATGACGCTAACCAGTAGTGATTTTGTTTGTGTGTTGTTGTTTTTCCTTTTTTGTTGTTCCCCTGAATGTTTCTGTTAATTGTTTCCCCTTGGTAATCACTAATCAGTAAATAAGTATTTTCATCTTTCGCCTCAAGGTTTTCCCAAAACACTTTCTTTATATTACTAACGACAGAACTTGTCTTTGTTTGGAAAGAGTTAAATGATGATTCTAAGGAAATGACATAACATTTTTATTCACTCTTCGACAGTAAAAAAGCCTGTAAATCATTTCCAAACAGCAATACTTTTAACTGTTGCAATTTGAAATCTTCTGTACATAGAAGATGAATTAGATAATGATAAAGATTGGGTGTGTGGGTAATGAATTACAGATAATAATTATGGGGACAATACAAGAAAATGTTGATTTAACAACAAAACCATGTCTTGTTTTGGAAAACTGTAAGGCATTTGAGACAACAATGAGCCAAGGGCATAAGTTCATATGTCTGATCATAATTCATACGCACGGACGGTGGAGATTGTTCATGATGGGATGGATAACGACTACGAAAAAAATAATCTCGATTCTGGTCAAATATTTTGCAATAACTCTTTTTTATTTCCGTGTCAATTCAAAGGTTTGTTGTATGTATCCCGCCTTACTGAGCTCTTTCCATATGCATTATGTAACAATTTGAAAATTGACGTAGAAAGAAGAAAGTTAAAGCAAAATGTCTTACATGTACCTGAAGCGAGACAAATTTGTCCATAGATTTACCCATCCCATCATGCACAATCTCCATAGTGATACGGCTTATTGACATTTGCAAAAATTTTTTTTACCCTTAATCCTTTCCTAGACAGCATATTGTTAGACAACTCCAATTTGAGAGCTGTTGCAATGGATAAAATTGCTGTTAATAAAGATTGGATAAATGTACTGCTACAATAAAGCACAGAAGGTTTATTAGAATTTTTAATATGTTACCCAAACTTTTCTTGTAAGGAATGTCGAATTCAGGTGTTCATAGGGTATGGGTTAAGAGAAATGTATAGGTCTTGATCAAACATAACGTATGAGTATGTCGGTTAAGATCCATGTTGCTCTAATATGCCATATGGGCTCTTTAAGCAGCCTCAAACTGATTTGCTGATCAGGATGAAATTTCAAATATGCAAGGTAAGTTCAGATGGACAAATCATACACTAATGGAAAACAAGAGTCAAACGATTTTGAAGAAAAAATGTACATCCATGCACACAAAGAAATCTGCTGTCTAATTGTGCATATGTGTAAACATATTTTTAATTAATAAACAACACCAGATAAAAAATTATTGACGAGCAAACAACATTTTGCTCGGTCATCAATAACTTTTTATCAGGTGCTATTTATAAGCATCATTACATCAAGAGAAGCGACTGTAATTTACGTCTCTGTTTCACATTCAAATTAAAAGAGAAATATAATCCTCGCTATCGTTTATAATATGTACTAGCTAGGACCCCACTGAAATTAGAATGAACATAATTATAACACAAATACTATCTGGATTTAATTGGTCTCAATCAGTAACAAGCTGGACTGTGGAAACATTTGAATAGTCGTTCTGGGATTGGGGGTTTGCCCAGATAATGGCCTTTCTAGATTTACTGTAATATGCTGTCAGCGATCGCTCTGTTGGAACCAATGAAATTCCGAGAAACTTGGGATATCAAAACACGTGACAACATTTTGTTATACCAGGTTTAAGTGAGGAACCAATGAAACAACGAGAAACTTGGGATATCAAAACACGTGACCTCGAGAGAAAAACCTGGTTTATCAAAATTTGAAAAACCTAGTTTTTCAGAATTAGTGTGCATTTGGCTTGCCTCTGTATGTGATAAACCAGGTTTATCACCATGCATCCGAGAAAAACCTAGTTTTTCAGTTTGATAAACCAGGATTTTCTAGAAAAACCAGGTTTTTCACACATAAACCTACGATATCAACTGATAAACTAGGTTTTTCTGAAAAACCTGGTTTATCACTTTGATATCCTAGGTTTATGAGAGAAAAACCTGGTTTTTCTAGATAAACCTGGTTTATCAATTGATATCGCAGGTTTTGTAGAAAAACCTGGTATATGTGTGAAAAACCTGGTTTTTCTAGAAAAACCTAGTTTATCAGTTGATATCGTAGGTTTATGTGTGAAAAATCTTGTTTTTCTAGAAAAACCTGGTTTATCAAACTGATAAACTAGGTTTTTCTGTGAAAAACCAGGTTTTTCTACTTAGTGTGCATTTGGCTTGCCATACGACTGCATTTTTAGGGATGTCAAATCCAAACAAACGTGTTCGTTAGTTCGCTAACTACTAGTAAAAGGGTGTCCATTTTTTCTTTGGGGAAGGGGCCATATCACTCAAAAGCTTTAGGTGTTTGATAAAAGAAAAGTGATTTTGCACAATGTTGGGGATGTGTTTTAATTGAATTATCACTTGTCTGAACATTGCGTGTGATACGTTTAAGTTTTTATTTGAGGTTGTAAAAGCAACCCAAAAGGACAAAACCCCACACCGCCCATTTTGCACAGTGACTTGAAGAGCGATTGAAATTGATTATAGATATACACCATAATATACTATATCGACTATACCAAGTTCCTATAAATTCCTCAAATTTAAGATTGAATCTTTATAAGAATTGTGTAATACTAATTTGCTCAGTCAAAATTACTTAAAGGCAGAATAACACTTAACATCTTGCAAATTTTCCGAGAACTTAGTACAAAAAAAAATAAATATATATTATTAAAATATGGTCTTTAAATTGCATATATGCCAAATCTTAGCTTTCTACCTTGTGTATTGGCTTAGATGTCGACGGATTTAAAACCCCATGATTTGTTGTCCCGGGGATAATATTTACAATAATGGAACATATGGGGTTTTAAATCCGTCGACATCCTAGTCAATACACAAGATAGAAAGCTAAGATTTGGCATAGATGCAATTTAAAGGCCATATTTTCATAATACATATTTATTTTGTACGAAGTACTCGGAAAATTTGCATGATTTTAAGTGCCATTCCCCCTTTAAACGACTTTAAACCAGATAATATTATACGCAATGATTTTTTCAAATTATATCTGAAAAAAAAAAGCATTAATTATTGTCTTGTTTGAAAAAGAATGACTCCACATGACGTTAAAGTGACATTTCATAACAATTGATACATAAATTTTACTTTTATGTTATCTGAAAGAACATATTTTCTTATGAAAAGTGTGAAAATTTCATGCCAAAATATTGAACCGTTTACGAGAAATATATATTTTTGTGCTAAAATTAAACAAATTGTTGTTGGCAACAGTTCAGATTTATATAGAATTTCTCATTTCTGTCTCAACTCTAAAGGCATATTTTTCGCTTATAAATAACAACTTTTAAAAAATGATAGTATTTCTACGCATTAGAATAAACAATCTTTGCATCAAGACATACTTTTAAAAAATGAAATAAACGTGAAATGTCACTTTAAACAACCTCTATTACCCATGTCCCGTATCATATATTAACCCATTTCCAAGCACTTACGTCTGTTGTCGCACATAAGCCAAATTAATAGTGTCGTCTGCAATTTCTTTGAATTTGGATCAGCCTTTTTTTGTTAATGGGAAAAGGCATAACCTAATTTCTTACAAGAATTGCATGTTTCAATTAGGACCGGATTTTAAATGTTCGCGTATAGTGCATCAGCATTAACCTGGAATATTAAACCATTATTATAATGACCCAACTTCGGCAATGTCTTCTTAAAAATGCTCAATTAAGACTTGTCCCGGGTTAACTAATACCGGTGCACTATAGCTTAATAGTTGTAATGCATTGTTAAAGTTTTGCATTTAAGTTAATTCAACCCTAGTATCGTCGGTTACGTTCGAAAATGTCATAACTACAGCTTGAATAAGCTGTAGTTACGACATTTTGAACGTAATCGACGAATTAATATGTTCGCTGCATAGTTTGTGCACCTAGGCGGAAAAGAAAAAAATGTTTAAAAAAATAATATCGGTTTTGTATGCAATTTGATCTACACATGTGTGTATGCACCATTGTATAAGTGCAGTACATTATAACATTAACCTTTTCTCAAACGGCACAAAATAAGACTGGTCCAATTTGAATGCTGCTGCAGACAACAAAATGGGTGTTGATCAACGAAAGATGGGATTTTTGTACAAAATATCTATCAAAGCAAATGGTATCATTGTTGGTTATCGGCATTATTTTTTTGCTTCAGTTTTTTTCCAAACCACTGCTACTTTAAAAGACGCCAAAACCAGGACTTGTTTGTGAAAGGGTTAATCTTTTCCGCAACGATGGAATTTTAGACTGGCCCGAATTCAAATAAGTTGCAGACGACAAGTATAAACAGACTTATTGTATACTATAATATGGGAATTATTTGGAAGAAAAGGAGAAAATGCTGTTAATCAACATTTTATTCTTTTCTCCCAAATGTTTTCTAATTAGGATATGCCACATTTTGAGACGTCAACTTCAGGGGCTATTTGGAAAAAGGGTTAATGTCTATCGCTTCAGATGTGCACATAATGATTTTAATGTTTAGTTTAAACACATTTATTTTTGATCGATTTGGGAAACAAGTCCCACAACTTAGATTAATCCTTAGACTTATCCCTCACGATTCTGCCTCTTGGAAAATGCACCAGTGCTCGTGCCGAAAGTGTGGGCCGACGAAAAGTCGAAGAACTAACTCCGCTGCTAGGGATCAAACTCAGTATCTCTTGGTCGCAAGGCAGATGCTCTACCTCTCGACCACTTACACAACGATTAATTTTGTATGTGCTGGCTGAGCGCAGATAGCAAAGTAACAATTTTCTTCCCCGGTAGAAAAAGCTGTAGTGCCCCATGGCTTCCAGTAAATCTACTGTGACGGGTTTTATCAAAGAAGAGATGTGGTCCCATGGCTTTTCCGTTCGAACCCCAGCCTGGTTAATACCCCTTTTACGTATGACAAAAACTCGTACTAAAAGTCGTAATAACATTTAACCGTGACGTAATTTCGGAATCAAGCCGTAGTTACGAGATTCTATAACAACACCGATGGTTTATCAGTACATCACGGTAAACCCAGGCTATTTTTAGCACACAATTTATTGCTATTGACTACATGGGATGAGTTGCTGATGGCTCAGATTGGATATTTTGATTGTATTTGTGTGACATTAATGCCATGAACATGCTTAACAGTTACTAACGGGCTGCAATAGCAATGAATTTTGTGCTAAAATAGATTCGATTTACGTACGGTTGTACATTTATAACCCGTCGATTTTGTTACAAAATCTCGTAACTACGGCTTGACTCAAGCCGTAGTTACGATATTTCATAACAAAACCCACGTAATACAATTTTTTTGTCCGAATTTACGTCATGGACTCAGGTTCGTAGGAAGCAATTTCATATTTTCGTGGCTAAAGCCCCTGTATCTGAATATTGGGAAGGGGGGAGGGCTAAATTAATTTTTCCCTACATTTTCAGTGAAAAATAAAGAAAAAATGCATTTTTGGGCAACTTTGGGCGGTTAACTTGACAAAATCGTCCCTATTGAAAGTGACGATGTCATAATTATGGAACCATTCTGTTCAATCTTGCTAAAGGAATATGGGATAAATGATTGAAAAAAATCCTGTGACTTTAAATTTGGCACTGTTCGGTAGGGCAGCCTATGGTATGGTACGCGTAATTCGTAATATTTTGGTCGTTGATAAGAGTTTGAAACGTAAAAAAATGTTACACAAAGTTTGACCTTTCACGAAGATAAATACAAAATTTATGGGTCTAAATTTAGAACGGGGGCATTTGATGATAACTTGGGCTCCATTTTTAATGGACGAGTAAAATTATTTTCGAGTCCGATGTATCTATGACAGGGTTGTCTTAGGGGTCACGAGAAGGGGCTACCCTCTGACCCTCTGGTCAAGGGGGTTTGAGGGGTCTCTTTCTTGAAGATTTTGATATTTGCGATGTCTGAAGTCTAAGCGTCTTTAATGCATTTTGGTTGGTTTTAATCTAAATGTGTCACAGAGACAAAATTAATTATATTATGTTAGAACTATACTATTGTTGGATGGTTGGATGGTATATCATATTATACTGTAGATTACACACAGAGAAAACAGGAATTCGTGTGATCGACATTTTCACCTTTTATTTCAATGTTTCCCGAATCATTTTCATTTGAGCAGTAAGATTGTTTTTTCTTTCAACCAAAGAGTCGCTTTTTCTCAATGCGTTAAGGGTCCGAATACAAAAGATAAAAAAAATTCAATTTCGCCTCCGGATTACAAACTGACCAACTATGGGCCAGGCTAGTATAACAATAGGAACAAGAAAATACCTGGGCGTTCGATTATTTAAAACAAATATTTTGAAAAAGTTAGCCCTGTAACACAATACCTGTGTTACGGGATGGTTGAATTTTTTAGATTACCCTTTTCCAAGCAACAACAGTTTAGTCAAAGCTGATGGTTGTTGCAGACAACAAAGTGGGTATTAACATTATTAGATTTTATGTACAATTAAGCGTAGAAAATAAGTCAGTCAAAAGGAGAAAATACTTGTCATCAGCATGTTTGTGTTTTGTTGCAATGTTTTCCACAACTTGTCAAATGATCGAAGTCTTGTTAACACTTTCGTCTGTTGTCACAATATTTTCCTTCCTATATTGGATTAAAACCAACTCTTCAAGATATTTTTTAAGAATTCAACCAGTCTGCCAACTGCAGCGGCTTCCCAATTTGAACCAGGCTCATAGAAAGCAATTTCATAGCGGAGAGGGTGGGGGAAGAAAGCCTCTGCCAGGGCCAGTGTCTGATCATTGGAGGAGCTAAATTGGATTTTCCTAATTTGTCAGTGTGTGTGTGTGTGTGTGGGGGGGGGGGGGTAGCCTCCCTAGCCCCTCCCCTCCCCTCTTCCTAGGGGCCTGGGAATTGTCCGATTGTTTACCGTTTGAGAGAGTTTAAGTCGAGTCGATTTTATTATTAAAGTAAAGGGTCGAAAACTGACCATATTAATTGTGGAGGTGTGTGGATTTTTTTTTTACATTTTTTTTTCAACCTATATGACTAGTTTGTATGGTTAACCTGGGTTTGACCGACCGCCTTGATCCTTTTCAAAACAAGACCTACTTTTGATGTATCTAAGAGAAAATGATTGAGGGAACATTGATACAAAAGGAGAAAATGCTGATATTCAGCATTTTCTCCTTTTGTTTCAATATTTTCTGTGATAAATTGTAAAGAAATTCAATGCTTATCAGCACCCATTTTGTAATTTACAAAATATTTCAAAGTCGATCATTCTAAAATTTGTTGTCTGGGAAAGGGATAACATGAAAAAAATTGTGTATTGGCTTTACTCCCCATAAACATCAACGTTTTAGACTGGTCCAATATCACTGCTGATACAGACGGCAATTTTTATGCTACTGGAAATGGATTTTCTTAGGCTTTGCACAGGAAAATATTGAGGGGAAACGAGTGTATGTTGTTTATTAGCATTTTCTTCTATTTTTTCCTCGATGTTTCATTCGCTGAATTCATTGTGGAACCCCATAATCCCGGATTGTTTAGAAAACCTTATGGGAAAAGACAAACACCGTGTCAATTAGCATTTTTCATTTTCCTTAAATGTTTTTTATACTTCATGACTATAATATGATTACTTGTGTTGCTAATTTAGTACAAATTTTGTTGTCTGCAACTCCTTTTAATTTGTTTAGGCATAATCCAGGATGTCGTTTTGGAAAGGGTTTCGGGCAAGAGAGACGGAGAGGTAGTCGGAAAGAAAGGCACATGTGACGCATGGAGTTTTGGAAACATACAGGAAAATGAATATAAATGCACATTTCTCTTTCACGTTCTTTCTCCTATCTATCAATCTTCTCTATGTCTCCGTATCTCTCTTTTACTTTGACGGTTCCCTATGTTTAGAAAGAAAAAGAAAACGTTGCTATGATATTAATAATGTAAAAATTCACAAGGAATATAAATTGTCATAAAAAATAGAACGCAAAAAATGCAAAAAAGTGGATTTGCGTCGCATATAAGCTTTCCGCCTAAATGCACGACTAGCAAAATTCCCCCATTTTGTTACGCTAAGTAATTTCAAATGCAGAATGTCAGTCTTTATTTTTTTTTTACAACACAATTGAAAATGCACCCGTTGCCATGGCAACCGCGGTCGATTGTAGATTTTTTTTTACTTAAATAAAACTTTTCTGCAAGATGAAAATGCGAGGAAAATTTAATTCCCGGGAAAACCTGAACCGGGCCTAGCTACCGAATTTCGTCGTGCACTACTTTCTTAACCCTTTCCAAACGACTATATTTTAGGGTGATCCACTTCAAAAACTGCCATGAACGACAAAATGGATGTTATTAAAGATAAGATATGTGTAAAATATGGCACAGAAAATATTGAGACAAAAGGAGAAACTGTTGGTTATCATATATATATTTCTTCTTTTGGTGCAATGTTTTCCAAGCCTTTTCCATTAGGGACGTCAAAACCAGGTCTTGTTTGGGAAAGGGTTAACCATTTCCAGATGACTAAATTTTAGGCTAATCTAAATTAAAGTTTCCCCAAACGACAAAAAATAGGATGCTCCAAATTTAAAGTTGCTATGTACAGACCGCAACAACAACAACAACAACAACAACAACAACAACAACAACAACAAAATGATGGTAGGGATAAGGTTGGTGTATAATGTAGTGCTCAAGAAAATATTGAGACAAAAGGAGAAAATGCTGATAATCAACATTTCCTTCTCTTGCCTTAATGTTTTCCATTAGTTTAGGTCGTGTCGCATAGCCTACAATGATCATTAATTATGCTTACATTTTATGGAAGAAAACACTGAAGATAAAGGAGAAAATGTTTTTTTTTAACCTTTATTTGTACTATTCTATACAATCACAAGCATGTAAAATATACAGTACATTATTATATATTCAGCGTATTTGCTGCGTTCTCGGCATTGGGATGAAAATGATTGAAAAGAAAGGACGAAAAAATGCTAATTGCACAGCATCATTTTCGTATTTAAAATGTTGATTATCAGCATTTCCCTCTTTTCGTTTGGGTCCATTTTTTGCAATTGAAAGCCTCCGATACTCTCTATGTTTTTATATGGAGATGTCTAAACCAGTTTGCATTTTTATCGTCTGCAACTCCTTTTCATTTGGACCAGCCAAAGATATAGTTGTTTTGGGGAATTCTTATTTTTTCAATTCTTTTCAGGAGCAGACATGCCACAGACAAAGTAAAACGATCATTGACGTTATCTCGACCAATCCGGACAGACACTGGAGTAGGAATATTCGCCCTATCCCACCAAAAATCGTCAAAAATGTTCAACTATCTAGGGATGCCCCTCCTTACGCCAAAATCCGAACCAGTCGACGGAGACGACCGAATATCAACGAACGTTAACGGAAAACCACGAACAATGGAACAAAAACAAAATCTTGCATCGATTCTACCGAAACCGATGGATGTTCAACGGAAAGGTCAAAGTCAAGGTCAAGGTCGAGGGTCACGTGTTTCTATGGTTCCGGTCGGGGGTATGAACCCCGCGAACATGTGTAAGATATGCGGGAAGTGGTTCCGGAGCCGGCAGCAGGTGGCGCAGCATATGCTTGTTCACACGGATGAACGGAAACACAAGTGTAATTTCTGTGACCGGGCATTTAAACAGGCGTCACACCTTCAACAACATCATCGAATACACACAGGTATGTCATATATAGTCTAGGAATAAGGGGACATACGGATGAACGGAAACACAAGTGTAATTTCTGTGACCGGGCCTTTAAACAGGCGTCACACCTCCAACAACATCATCGGATACACACGGGTATGTTATATATAGTCTAGGAATAAGGGGGCATACGGATGAACGGAAACACAAGTGTAATTTCTGTGACCGGGCATTTAAACAGGCGTCACACCTCCAACAACATCACCGGATACACACGGGTATGTCATATATAGTCTAGGAATAAGGGGGCATACGGATGAACGGAAACACAAGTGTAGTTTCTGTGACCGGGCATTTAAACAGGCGTCACACCTACAACAACATCATCGGATACACACAGGTATGTCATATATAGTCTAGGAATAAGAGGGCATACGGATGAACGGAAACACAAGTGTAATTTCTGTGACCGGGCATTTAAACAGGCGTCACATCTTCAACAACATCATCGGATACACACAGGTATGTCATATATAGTCTAGGAATAAGGGGGCATACGGATGAACGGAAACACAAGTGTAATTTCTGTGACCGGGCATTTAAACAGGCGTCACACCTACAACAACATCATCGGATACACACAGGTATGTCATATATTATAGGTCTAAGGGAAGTAAATCTGTTTGTTGTGACACGTGACAAAATTTATAGGGAAGGTCAGGTGAATTCTTACGATGAAGGTGACCTTTGATTGGACAATATTTTTTACTGGAATTGAACATGATTTATTCATTTGTGACTGATTATATTCTATTTTCAAGTTAAAAGCAAAAAATCAATGATTTTGAATCATTTTGGCAATTTCTGAGCCATTTTAAAAGATGGGTATTATACTCTGAAATGCCTCTGAGATTAGCTCCGAAGTTAGGGTGATCTCAAAAATGGGGTCAAAGGTCATAGAGAAAAGGATTCATGCCATACTAAATTTCATTTTTTCGGGTGTATGAATGGATGTTCTAGAATTTAAGGTAGGTCAGATCATTGCTGCAAACTCATGGACTGAGCTATAAGCCAAAATGTTATAATGGTCGCCTATGTAAAACTATTTACTTCCCTTAGACCATATAGCTTATACCGACTCGTAGAAACATGGGGAGGGGCGGTCTGAAGGGGCTTAACACGGATGAACGGAAACACAAGTGTAATTTCTGTGACCGGGCTTTTAAACAGGCGTCACACCTACAACAACATCATCGGATACACACGGGTATGTCATATATAGTCTAGGAATAAGGGGGCATACGGATGAACGGAAACACAAGTGTAATTTCTGTGACCGGGCATTTAAACAGGCGTCACATCTTCAACAACACCATCGGATACACACAGGTATGTCATATATAGTCTAGGAATAAGGGGGCATACGGATGAACGGAAACACAAGTGTAATTTCTGTGACCGGGCATTTAAACAGGCGTCACACCTACAACAACATCATCGGATACACACGGGTATGTTATATATAGTCTAGGAATAAGGGGGCATACGGATGAACGGAAACACAAGTGTAATTTCTGTGACCGGGCATTTAAATAGGCGTCACATCTACAACAACATCATCGGATACACACGGGTATGTCATATATAGTCTAGGAATAAGGGGGCATACGGATGAACGGAAACACAAGTGTAATTTCTGTGACCGGGCCTTTAAACAGGCGTCACACCTTCAACAACATCATCGGATACACACAGGTATGTCATATATAGTCTAGGAATAAGGGGGCATACGGATGAACGGAAATACAAGTGTAATTTCTGTGACCGGGCATTTAAACAGGCGTCACACCTACAGCAACACCATCGGATACATACGGGTATGTCATATATAGTCTAGGAATAAGGGGGCATACGGATGAACGGAAACACAAGTGTAATTTCTGTGACCGGGCATTTAAACAGGCGTCACACCTACAACAATATCATCGGATACACACAGGTATGTCATATATAGTCTAGGAATAAGGGGGGCATAGGGGCTTACCCCACCCCCTCCCATAAAGTTGGCCAAAAATGCTTATTTTTTCATTATACGGATGAACGGAAACACAAGTGTAATTTCTGTGACCGGGCATTTAAACAGGCGTCACACCTTCAACAACATCATCGGATACACACAGGTATGTCATATATAGTCTAGGAATAAGGGGGCATACGGATGAACGGAAACACAAGTGTAGTTTCTGTGACCGGGCCTTTAAACAGGCGTCACACCTACAACAACATCATCGGATACACACAGGTATGTCATATATAGTCTAGGAATAAGGGGGCATACGGATGAACGGAAACACAAGTGTAATTTCTGTGACCGGGCATTTAAACAGGCGTCACACCTACAACAACATCATCGGATACACACAGGTATGCGATATACGGCATATAACTTACACATGCCCGTAGGAACAGGAGGTTGGATGAAGCTAGGAGCCTTGCCCCACAAAGATGGCCAAAAATGCCGATTTTTAGCTCGACTTTTCGAAGAAAATGAGAGCTTATACTGTCACCCGGGCGTCGGCGTTGGCGTTGGCGTCGGCGTTGGCGTTGCAACAAAGGTTAAAGTTTTTTCAAACATCAATAACTTCCATACTACATTGTATCAAGGGGGTTCAGCCCAAACTTGGAATACTTATTCACCATCACACCCTCTACCTTACTCCACTATACTTGGAGTTATGTCCCCTTTATACTAAGCAACTTAGAAAGTCGAGCGTGCTGTCTTCGGAAAGCTCTTGTTTTCCTTATTTTACACTGAAAATTTAGGCAAAATCTAATTTAGCCCCCCAATATTATGACGCAGCGGCTTTTGTCCACCCAATATGAAATTGCTTCCTACGGGTCTGCTACGATAGGAAACGATTTTACCCAGCTAACCGTAACGAAATTAAGGACAATTAATAGTATTTCGCAGGTACTGTTATAAAATCTCGTAACTACGGCTTGGATCAAGCCGTAGTTACGAGGTTTTATAACAACACCGACGGTTTATCAAATAACGACGGTAAACCCCATTTATTTTTAGCACGAAATTTATTGCCATTGGTTTATCTGGTCATCGATAATCTGGCCATCGATAAGTCGAATTTCATATTCAATGAAAATAAATATCTTGTCCCGACATAATCAAAGAAAAGGAAATTCTAGAAAGACATTTTTTTAAATAATTGTATCTATATCCTCTGGAACACCATGCGCTGACCCGTATATTTGGGCCGGGGCTCAAGCCCTGTCCGGGCAAGTGTCTGAACATTGGAGGGGCTAAGTTGACTTTTTCCTGAATTTCCAATATAAGATAAGTAGAATTTGGTATGTTAGGCCAGCTTTGGGGGATGTTAAGCCCCTGCGCCCCTAGCCGCCCTGTTTTCTACGGGCCTGATACTACGTAGATGGAAAAATCGAATATTTCTTTTTACAGGTAATTTCTTTTTCTTTTCTATATCTACTATAATTCTATTGTTGGGAAAATGTTAAACATGATAAACCCTTTCCCAAACAAGACCTGTTTTAGTCACTTATAGAAAAGACTTAAGGGAACATTGAGGCAAAAGGAGAATATGCTGTTTTTTTACAATTTATTTCTTTTGTCTCAACATTTTCTGCATTATATATAAATTATTCTATATAATTTTACACCACTTGTGTTCTTTGTAGCAGATTTTCAATTGGAACAGACTAAATTACCACCGTTTGGGAAAGGATTAAGGAAAAAATCATATTGTGTCAGTCAAATGTAATGTGCAGTTGTTACATGGGAGCTGCACAATTTGATTATTCAAGATTTTGTGAAGCGAAAAGAAAAAAAAAAATACAGAGAAATAAATATTACATTTCATAGCTTGAAATAGAGATATATTATGCACTGTTTGCACTTACACAAAGATTTTTAACCAGCCTCAAAAAATTACGTTGTATAATTCATAAAAATGCTCCTTAAACCCTTTCACTAAGAAGACCTACTTTTGACGTCCCTAGTAAAACAGACTTGCGAAAACATTGAGACAAAGTAGAAAAATGATGAAATTCAGCATTTTCTCCATTTGCTGATCATCAGCAATTCCCTTTCTTGTCTCAATGTTTTCCCAAACCATTTTATTAGGGACATCAAAACCGCGTCTTGCTTTGGGAAAGGTTAACAAAATTTCTCCCACTATATGGACCGATGTGGTAGAATTTTTGCACAGAAGGTTCCTAGACAGCTGACCATGTGCACTTTGTTTGGCTTTTGTCATATTACAGTGCGTCACAGAAAAAAGGGGTACCTAATGCACAAGTGGCGCATATTTGTAATATTTGCCTTTCACCCCTAGAGGGTATAACTGAGCAAAAAATGTAGGCTATTCTATTCTGTAATCAAATTGTAAACCCACAAAAGCTGCTTTTTGCTCCATAAGACGGTGTTTTAGTAGCGTTTACTGAGAAGTTGAATGTATAATTTTAAGGTAGTCAACCCCTAATGAGATTCGCGCGACGTCGGAATTATTCGAACGACGTCGAAAACATTCGGCGGTGGAACATTCCGAATGTTTACGTCCACGCCCGAATAAGTTCGGATACGTACATGTAACGACGCCGCACTTCAAAATGGCCTCATTACGGATATTCTACCTTAAACAACTTGTCATATTTCCATGGATAATTAACTTTTTAATCTTCATTTGGCATAATTTTAGGTGAAAAACCATATCGATGTCCCTTACCAGGCTGCGAGCGAGCATTTCCTCAGTTTTCGAACCTCAACCATCATCTACGTAACCACGATAAACCCGAGCCTCCAGCTTCTAACACGTGTGTGTACTGCGACAGGGTTTACGCTAGTGAAACTGTGCTGAAAACTCACATAGAAAAGGTAATACGTACGAACGGGGCTTTCCTATCCTAAACTTGTTCCAGCCAAGGTCTTGACGCTGCTAATACGTATAAAAGGCTTTTGAATACAATGAGACAAAAGAAGAAATTGCTGATCATTGCTGGTCATAAGCAATTTCTTCTTTTCTCTCAATGTTTTCTATGCTATAATTCGTCTTAACATACACACTTTCTGATTTCGACATCAATTATTTTGTTATCTTGGGTATAAACGAATTTCAAGCTTTGTTTACGTCATATCGTGGCAACTTGAGCTTCTAACCATGGATTCCTGCTGTTTCCCTCACCAGTCCGAGCCACCGGCATCTAACACGTGTGTGTACTGTGACCGGGTATACGCTAGTGAAACTGTGCTGAAAACTCACATAGAAAAGGTAATGTTTAGTCGTTTAATTGAGCTTTGTCTTGCCGCTGTCCCTTGCCAGGCTGTGAGCGAGCATTTCCTCAGTTATCGAACCTCAACCATCATCTACGTAACCATGATAAACCCGAACCACCGGCATCTAACACGTGTGTGTACTGCGACCGGGTCTACGCTAGTGAAACTGTGCTGAAAACTCATATAGAAAAGGTAATGTTTAGTCTTAAAGTTTAATTAAGCTTTGTCTTGCCGTTGTCCCTTACCGGGCTGCGAGCGAGCATTTCCTCAGTTATCGAACCTCAACCATCATCTACGTAACCACGATAAATCTGAGCCTCCAGCTTCTAACACGTGTGTGTACTGCGACAGGGTTTACGCTAGTGAAACTGTGCTGAAAACACACATACAAAAAGGTAATATTCAAGGAGTAGGGTTCATTTAAGATTTGCCCTGTAGAAGGCCAGATGGTTCAAATACCTTTGGTCAAGGGGGTCATTTTACATAAATATGGGTTATTGATTACAAATGAGCCAGGATCTGGAAAAACGTCCCTTAAAGCATTTTGAAGAATTGAGTTTCAAGATCAGCCTGTTATCAAATGAAGTCCAATATACATCAATGCTGCTCTTTATAAGTTACTGCAGGTCACTAAGAAGCTATTAGAGAACAATATGGATCCTGATCAGACTGTGCGTATGCACAGGCTGATCTGGATCTATGCTGGGCTCAAAAGCCTTAAGGGACGTTTTTCCAGATCCTGGCTCAAATGCATTTCTGTACATACAATCAGATGTAGTAAACCAAAAGAAAATTGTAATAAGCATAGTGCTTGAATATTATAAACATTTCTTTTTTTCTTGTTTAGTTCACCTTAGCATGAAGTGCTGGGGATGAGCTATTGTGATCGCTCACCGTCCGTCGTCCGTTCGTCCGTCTGTCTGTCCACAATTACTAGGCCTAGAGTTTTGAAACTTTGTAGGCCTACGTAGCATCGTCTAAAGACCCTTTACTTCAAATCATTTTGATATGAGGAAAATTGGTCCTATGTTGTGGGGTATCGGATTTCACATAGAGACAAAGAAGGAAATCTTTTATAATCTTCTTTTCCTGAGCCGTTTGGCCTAGAACTTTGAAATTTTGTGTGTAGAATCGTCTCAATGCCTTCTACCGAAATACTCCAAATTATTGTGATACATGGGAAGTTGGTCCTATGTTGTGGGTATCGAATTTCATATAGAGACAAAGAAGGAAATCTTGTACAATCTTCTCCTGAAATTTTTGGTCTAGATCTTTGAAAATTTGTGTGTAGAATTGTCTCATAAATTTCTCCAATTCTGTTTGTCAGAGATCTTTAAGGTAAATTTTGCATTTTCCATGATAGTGTAACTCTCTACTACCATCATTGTTTAAATTGTTTTCTGTAATGAAAGTTATCCAGAGTTGTGGGTGTGAGATCAGGCAAAAGTTATCATCTTCATGATCTCTAAGTGAGCGATATAGGGCCATTTTGGCCCTCTTGTTTTAGTGAGCCTAGACCTTATGTCCGTGGAACTAAATGTCACAGTCTTTGTGTCGACAGCGTCATTTACGTGCAAAACGAGCATGTTTCATCTGTACATACGTACGGGCTGATTAGGATCCATGGTGATCACAGATAATATAGATATATAGATTCTTTCCAGATCATGGCCCATTTTCTTTTTTGTGTACATATACATCGTCGCTTTTCAACATAACCTCGTAACTGCAGCTTGTTTTAAGCTGCAGTTACGAGGTTTTTGTTCAAAAGCAGTGGGTCATGCTGGTTATCGATGAATTAACGCTAAAATAAGATCATTGTTATGCTTCGCTTATCAAAAATATGAGGTGCAAGAATTATTACCTGTCGATTTACATGGGTCGTTAAGTTTTGAAATAAGTGCAAAAATGTGGAAAAAAATATGTGCAATTTACTTGCATCTTTAACCCTTTACATACATGTAACAATAGGATTTGTTGAAGCGGTGTCAAAAATGAAGAAAATAAGATGAAAATAAAATCCCAAACAAGACCTAGCGCCACTTTCATCAAAACATTCAAGACACATTTTTGTCTTAAAGATGTCCTCTCTTAGAAAATGCGTAAAATATATTACCGAAGTATTGATTTAGATTGGAGATACGCGATTCTTGTTCTAAACTTGTCGTAAGACATCGGTTAGACAAAAATACAATGCATGGCTAAACCAATCATCACTCAGTGACTCCTTTTGACTTTCCACAAGAAAATGGCTTTGGAAAACATTGTTGAAAATGTGACAAGCAATTTCTTCATTTTCCACGATGTTTTCTACAAAAGAAGAAGAAGAAGAAGAAGAAGAAGAAGAAGAAGAAGAAGAAGAAGAAGAAGAAGAAGAAGAAGAAGAAGAAGAAGAAGAAGAAGAAGAAGAAGAAGAAGAAGAAGAAGAAGAAAAGAAAATGAAAAAAAAAAATACAAATAATTATATTCACTTGAAATTGTCGTCGGTATCATCTTTGAATTTGGAACAATCTAAAATTTTGCCGTCTGGTAATGGGTTAATTACTTTGAAACTGACTCCTGGTTTTTGGCGTCCTTTATATAAACAAGAGGACCATGATGGTCCTATATCGCTCACCTGAACCAAAATGATATGAGCAACATTTTTGTTCAATTCAATTGATATTTATGACTTTAAGACTGAAAACGAACTTATGATCAATAACATTGTGAAAATCAAACTCATCCGAGATGTAACGGTGCCCAACATTGTGTCAAAGTTTTGCTTTGAATGATAAATAATTGTAGATTCTAGAGTATAAACAAGGTCGATAACCGCCGAAAACAGCATTTCATCAAATTCAAGGGCACATAATTCTCGACTTTCTGATCAGATCCATTTGAAAATCCAACTCATCCAAGATCTTATGGTCCCAAAGAATGTGTCCAAGATTTGTCTTGATTGGTCAATAATTGTAGATTCTAGAGTGTAAACAAGGTCGAAAACAGCCAAAAACAGCAATTTTGTCAAACTCAAGGGCACGCAACTCTCGATTTTCTGATCAGATCAGACTGGAAATCATCCTGAACAGAGATATTATGGTCCCAAACATTGTGTCCAAGCTTTGTCTTGATTGATTGATAATTGTAGATTCTAGAATGTAAACAAGGTCGAAAACAGCCGAAAATGGCAATATCGTCAAATTCAGGGGCACATAACTCTGGACTTTCTGATCAGATCAAACTGAAAATCAAGCTCATCCGAGATCTTATGGTCCCCAACATTGTGTCCCCAAGTTTTGTTTTCATTGATTGATAATTGTAGATTCTAGAGTGTAAACAAGGTCGAAAACAGCCGAAAATGGCAATTTTCAAGGGCACGTAACTCTTGACTTTCTCATTAGATCAAATAGAAAATCAAACTCATCCGAGATGTTATGGTCCCCAACATTGTGTCCAAGTTTTGTATTGATTAATATATAATTGTAGACTCTAGAGTGTAAACAAGGTCGAAAACAGCCGAAAATGACAATTTTGTCAAATTCAAGGGAACGTAACTCTGGACTTTCTGATTAGATCAGACTGAAAATTGAACTCATCCAAGATCTTATGGTCCCAAACATTATGTTTTAGTTTTGTCTTGATTGATCAATAATTGTAGATTCTATAGTGTTAACAAGGTCAAAACCAGCCGAATATGGCAATTTTGTCAAATTCAAGGGCACATAACTCTGGACTTTCTGATCAAATCATACTGAAAACCAAACTCATCCGAGATCTTATGGTCTCCAACATTGTCTCCAAGTTTTGTTTTGATTGATCAATAATTGTAGATGCTAGAATGTAAACAAAGTCAAAAACGGCTTTTTTGGACATTCAAGGGCAGATAACTCAGCACATTCTGGTCCGATCTGGCCCATAATCGAACTCATCCGAGAACTTATGACCATACTTGTTTTGACTAAGTTTGATCAAGATTGATTAATATTTGTGGATGCTAGAGCGTAAACACCAAATTGTGGACGGACAGACGGACAGACGGACAGACGGACGGACGGACGGACGGACAGACGGACGACGGACAAAAAGCGATCACAATAGCTCACCTTGAGCACTTTGTGCTCAGGTGAGCTAAAAATGTTTCACAATCGTCGAAACAAAATAGGTAAATGCTGATATCACCAATATTCTACTTTTGATTCAATACATTCTGTTCTGTTGTACACGTACCCTTTCATTATCAACATCCACTTTCATCTACACCTGCTTTCAAAATAAATTTCTCTATTTTTTGTCGCATGAGAAAGGTTTATCATACACATATCTTCCAAAACTTGTCTTAAATTGCAAAGTTTAGATCGTTGGCAGTCTGCTAAATACTAACAGACAGACTAGGATCGACACTTTTCACACATCCCAGATAGTCCCCTGTATTGTGACGGGTTATGATATATTATTATACATATCTTTTCAGATTCATTTGAATGCTAACGGAGACCTAAAACCAAACGTGAGCCTACTCGACGCCGTCAAAACAACTCCTTCATCTCAAGCCAGTGCCCGTGTTAGCAGGGACAAGCCAATCAAAATTGCCCCAGCGCCTCTAGCGTCGATGACCGTAGCGCCACCAGTGTTGAACTTTAGCCAAGCTTTCTTCCAACCATTCGTTCATGAATTAAATCTAGTGCAACTTCCACCTCATCTAAGTCAATTTAGCAACAACAATCAGCTACAGTTGGGTTCCAAAATGACATTACCGATTCCAGCACCACAGAAAAGTGGTGATTCTGATAACCGGGCGGATAGTTTGAAAATGGCAGAGATTTTAACAAACGAAATTCATAAACAAAATTTTACAGCAAATCAGAGAGGTCATTATTTATCCTCACAAGATATACAGCAACGAGGTGCTACAAGTCATTCCACTGAAAGAAAGAATGGCAATGTTGCCGATTCGGTCACACCTGTTCCAACTGAATTGTTCATGAATCGAGCATTTAATCAAAAGGCAATGGATAATGTGATAAAGGCTGCTAATGCCGCTAAAATGTTTGATCATACAAGAAACGATTCTGAAGATTCTGAAAGTGATGTAGAAGAAATTGACCTTGACATTGCCAACAAAGATGGCGCGATGGATAGATACCTTTACACAATGGACGCTGGAAATTTAGCCCCGAATAACATGCACGTAGCTAGCAGAAATAAACAAGAATCGGATTACATAAATACTTTAATGAATATGCATGATCCAAACGGAATTGCAATTTCAAGAGCAAAGAATAATACAGTATATCGCGACGATGATAATGAGCTTAACAGAAACAATGATGATTTGGAAACAAACGGTGGTCCTAATAGTGGTACTAATGAAATGAATAATGATATAAAACACGACAACTTTAACGGCGTCGATAACGATATTGATAACAATAATGCAATTAATCACGATTCAAAAGGCATTGATTGTGTCAATGATGACAATGACGCAATTGTTAATGACTTAAAAGACATGCAAGAAGCCAAAGATGACAATTTTGATCAACAAATGTCTAGTCGATCTAGGAAAAGGAAAGCGTTTAGACCACAGAGAGTTATTCATGAGAAAGTCTTTATTGTTGACGATGATGTTTAAGAGGTTTCTAAACAAGTAATGCGATCTGTAACATTGCTTTTTGAATTACTGTTTCAATTGTTAACAGGGTTTTCCGCAAAAATGATTTGCAGCTATTTTGTCAAATTATTAAACTAGCCTATCGGTAAACTCTAAAACCCATATAAAATTATTATTAGAGAAGAAGAAATCGCTCATTTTAGCAATTTCTTCTCTTCTTATAGTGCTTTTACACACAAGTACTAATTTTACACTTAAAATGCATTATTCATACCAATTTCCATGAAATATTTGTTTCGTGACACGTGAAGAAAACTTGTAAAATGCTAAAGTAAACCTTTCCCAAACACTATACAATTTGACACACGTCAGTGTTGAAGCTTTTGAAAATCGTTGAAAAAAATGAAGCAAATTCTGTGAACTAATATTTTCTCCCTTTCTTCAAAATTTTTCACCCTTTCCACAAACGATTTTCATCCTGAAAGTCGGTTCAAATTTGTGGTTAAAACTCGTATAATTTGTGTAATGTGTCAGTGTAATTTCAAAACCTTGTTACTACAGCAATAATAAAGCTGTAGTTACGGGGTTTTGCAGTAACACTGGCGATAGAAGACTAGAAGATAGATTAAAATAATGTTATTTTTCATACCTGTGTGGGCTGATATTTTTTCTATTCGATCAGCCACATAATGCAGAACATTGTGAGAAATGATAATACGGTTGTAATCAAATCCTTTCCAAAAGAAAAACATCAACAACAGGGTGACCAAATTAGAAAACTATGACAGATGATAAAATAAATGCTGACAACAGTGAATTATGGGTATGTTAAAACATTGAAAATATTGAATGAAAAAGAAAAAAATGCCAATGATCAGTATTTCTTCTTTTTTCCCAATATTTTCCGAGCCTTTAACAAAATCAGGGCTTGTTTTGAGGAAGAACCGTTCGTCAGAATCTAGCTACAATAAGTGATAATCCTGTGAAAATTAATTAGCAAATAGCTGCCAAGGACATGATTATTAGTAATTAAGTCTGTCCAAAAACAAGTCCAAGTTTTGGTTTTCCTAATAAAAGTAATTTTAAAATGCATTGGGAAAAGAAAATTCTGTTGATCAGTTTTTTCTCATCTTGCTTCTATATTTTCGATATTGCGATATAGGCCTAATATTATACTCAAGTCTTATCTTTATCAAAACCAAATTTGTCGTATTTTGTCTGATTTTTTTACTTTCATATTGAAACAGTATGAATTTTTGGTGTTTGGAAAAGTGCTAATTAATTTAAGTTATTCAAATCGAAAAGTACAAGAAGTAAATCAAGGCCGATACTTGTCTGTTCTAAAAGTACAAAAACAATACCAGACGACAACATTGTTCCATTTTTGTCTCTCAGACAGTGTGCATCAAATCACGTGCGTCAATAAATATGTGACCCGTCATGCTAAAAGGGACCTTATCAGGTGTGTGAAAAATATCGACCCTAGCCTGTCTGCGCAGTCCGCGCAGCCAGACTAGGGCCGACACTTTTCACTTTTATGTAATTTTCTAAATCCGGAATGTTTTCCCTATCTTACAATATGTTCATTTTTTGCATACGAGATCTGGTTGACCTGTGCTGGGTCTGACAAGTTGGTCAAAATTTTGATTTTTGTAGTTCGGATAAGGTCCCTTTTAGCGTGACGGGTCACATATGTGAAATCTTGCATGCATTTTAGGCCTACGTGTGATCAGCATTGGTTCTTTTAACCCTTTACCATATGGCAAAACTTGAGGGTGGTCCTACTCAAAAGTTGCCGAAGATGACAAAATGGACATCGATTAAAAGAGGGTGTGTATACAATTCATCTCAGGAAATATTGAGGCAAAAAAAAAAAAAAAAAAAAAAAAGAAAATGCTGGTTATCAGCATTTTCTTTTTTGTCTCAATATTTTCTAAAGCCATTTTAATTAGACGCGTCAAAACCAAGTCTTGTTTGGGAAAGGGTTAAGAAGTCCTCGTGGTGGATGTTGTGTACTGGTAACATACTTATTTGCAAGACGTCGCTAGTTCGAGCCCTACTACCATTATAAATCTTTCGGATGAGACTTATGAGCAATTCGATGTAAAACATGATGTTTTAACATCAACAACAACAACAACAACAACAACAACAAACAACAACAGCAGCCCCCATATTCTTACTGCCTGTCCGTTTGTATACTCGCCCGTCTGTCCGTACGTCTCCGGTACATTCAAAATCTTTGTATTTTGTTTGTGGACGGTGTTTTTGCCTTTTATGTCTTTGTGGCAGATTTAGTGCAGTTGTAGCTCCACGACCTTTATAATTAGGTCTTTCGGACGAAACTTAAGATCAATAGGGAACGATTTTATCAAGTAAACAGTGACGTAATTTCGGGCAAACAATGGTATTTCAAAGGTGTTGTTATAAAATCTCGTAACTAAGGCTTGGTTGAAGTCATAGTTGCGAGATTTTATATCACGACGGTTTATCAAAACATAACAGTAAACCGAGTCTATTTTTAGCACACAATTCATTGCTATTCCATGTAAAAAGCAACCAAATTCTCACTGTCTGTCCGTCTGTATGTATGTCAGTGTCACCTGATCTCACAAGAATTATGCAGTTCATTAGTGTTCGACCTACTTTTTGGACCAATGAAATTGCAGAATATTTTAAAATTTCGCAGCTATATTTCGCATAAACGAGCTACCGCTTAGTTTACGTGACATCTATACAGTCATAGCCACGCCCCGTCTCTAATGAACCTCTAGCGAACGCGATGTCAGATATAGTCTTTATAGTAGATTCTACGCGATATTAACATTCAATGCGCTGCGCGCAATAATTATTGAATGTTTATTTTGCGTAGAATCTATATAGGGCCTACATCCTTTATCTAATACATAAAGAACTCCAAACTACTTTTATTTTGAATGAAATAGTTCGAATAATGCCGGTGTCTCACATTGTATATTCCGTGAATATTGACCTGGACCTGTTGAATATGCAATGAGAAATTGTGATGCAGAATTATCACTCTCTGACATATTATACATTTACACAAGAAGCGCGTGCAGAACACCAAGTCACAATGCTTATGGAAAATATCGACTCTGCTTGAACGTGTATGATTGCTGGCGAGTATTGAATATTCTGTGTTACAATTACTCTTTGCATATTCATTGGGTTCAGGTCAACATTTACAGACTATGATAATATTATTATTTAGAACCTAACATTGTCCATTACGAATCGTTAACCTAAGTGGGCGAGTAGCTGGAGGCTCGGTAAGGGTGTTGTGGTAGTACTGGTTTGAGAAACAACAGGAACCCATGGGTAGGTGCTCTAACCGCCGCGATATGACCCTGGCAGTTAAAAACGGCGTAAAACCCCAATAAACTAAACTAACTTGTCCATTACGATGTTTTTCATATACGAAGGGAAATAATCCAGTACAGGCAATAATACGGTATCGACAGAGTTGTTTCCCTTTGTTTGAAGACCGATGCGATTCTCGATTGGTGAACCCTTTTCCACATGACACAATTTTGAACCATTCCAATTTGAAAGGAATTGCAGATTGACGTTAAAAGTAGAAATGTGTATGTTATAGCATAGAAAATATTGAGAGAAATGGAAAACTTGATTATTATCAGCAATTTCTTCTTTTAATTCAATATTTTCACAATGTATTTCTATTAAGGATGTCAAAACTAGATCTTGTTTGCGAAGGGGTTAAGGAAAAGCTAGTGTAGAGTTTTCCTCATTCTATTAACTAGTATGTATTTAAAAATATAGGGGTCTAAGCCACTTACCGGTTTTAACTCTTGGTCGATGAGTAATTATAATCTGGGCTGTAACAGCTGTGATATGTACGTGTGGTCAGTTCAGTAGTCGGAGCAAGAAGGGGGCGAAATCTGGTCACGCTTCAGCTACCTCGTGATCTCGTACCCGGGATGGGCCTAAAACGCCAATCAGATCCTGGTCGTCGTCTTGAAAGTCACAACACTCCTCCCATGCCTAAAAATGGGCCACCCCCCTCCCTAGGGTTTCTAGACTGGAAGAAGTGTGTTTTTTAAAAACCAACCCCCACCCAAAATATCCTTAACCTAAATTCCCCCATATTTCCCCAATTTGGACCACCCCGGAAATTGGAGTGTATGAAAGCTAATACAGCTGGAGATGAAATGGACTAAAGCCAACTCCCTCGCTAGATGGAATACGGCTTGAGGTGAAATTAGTTAAAGCCAACTCCCTCGTTAGATGGAATACGGCTTTGTATTAGGGATCTCCCATTTCCTGATTTGCCGGAAATATTTTATTTCCTAGAGAGCCTTACTAATTATGTATCAGGAGAGTGGAGAATTACACAGTAGAGCTGGAATGGGGCAAGGATCCTAGTTTCCTGAAGATAGCTGGAAAGCTTAGGTTCAATTGCAAGACAGCCTGGAAATGTTCAGGGGCTTAACATTTTATTGATTTAGGAACTCTGGCATTGGCATTGAAAGGAATATTTCAGTAAAAACCAGCCTCAATAATTAGATTTCTGGTAACATGGAATTATGATAGATCATTAGGGTAAATAATAAATCTTTGTATGTTCCAGCAAAATCCAAAAAGATGGGACTTTACAATTTCTAATACACTGCTTAAAATTAGATTCTAAGTGAATGAAATTATCTAAAATATCATAATAAATCATAACCATATGTTCCAGATGTGAAGCAATTTGGGGTAGGTTAAAAGGTTTTGCATCCCCCATCGTAATCTTATTTTCAGTTGCGGGACAGTACTCCATATGAGGATGGAATATCTGTAATCTGTATTGCCAGTTGTTTTAATTCTAGAGATACCCAATGTCCATAGCATGAATTGAATTATGAACATATTCCCGGTATAGCTGAAATGCAGCATAGATCTGTTCCTGATTTAGCAGGAACTCTATGCGGAATCAACTCCTCGGGATCAGGAGTTTTCGCTAAGACCGTTCCTGAATAATCTTGAACATCTCTTAGCTTAGTTCCCAAAAATATTTGGAACACTGATTTGGTCCTGTTCCCATAACCCAATAGAGTTTAAATTCATATAAATTTCAAGAAGATACATCTGGAAATTCTTAGAAAGAATGTGCCGTTTGTCCATGGTCTGTTTCGATATTCTTTAATGCAAGAAAGTCTAAGAGATTGGGGATATTTAGAAAACAGACTAATGAAAATCTTTTGTAGGTTTCATGGACTTTTCTAGGAATAATGATTGGTTTGACTGTCACTGTACATGTCTGATTTAATCACGGTCTTTCAACAAAGTTTGGAGAAGTTACAATTCAGGGAACATGCACAGGGTCATTCATATTGGGTTGGGGGGAACAGCAGACCGTATCAATATGCACACCTCAGCAACCTCAGATTTCTGAAGTATTTTTGAGGTTGGCACTATTATACTGGATCTTTGACCCAATATAAATATCTCTCTTTCTTCAGGGGACTCGGAATGGACTAAGTTTGAGGAATACCACTTTCCCTCCCCATCAAATGAAAGGGCCCTTGGCAAAGAAACAAACATCCTCTTATGTCCTTGTGTAGTCCCCTGATCATTGCCAGTACATGCGACAAATGGCAGCTTGTCATCACAGGCTGTGTTTTGGTACTGGATCTCTCGTAATAATAAAGTTTCCCGCTTAGCTGGAAACTAAGTACTTGACAAGAAGTTAGTTGGCTTTTCATACAGACATGGGGTTTCCTAACCAGAAATTGCATTAACTTTATATAATTTCAATAGATTATTGAATTATTACCAACATTTATGAATCGATTGATCAAAGATTTGGAGGAATTTGGGGGAACCATGGGAAAGAATTAAAGAATCGAGTTGCCATTAATCATGGTTATTTTATGATATTTCATGTTATTTTAGTATGCTGGATGAATTATCTCCAATGGACATATGTATCTTTAAACCTACGCACATTGATTGGAATTCATTTATCTAATGATTACTTTTTCAAATAATCAACCCCGTGTCCGACTTCATAATTACCAAATTGAATGATCCTTTCCTGCTGCCTGGAAAGGTCAATTTGGTGTGGATTATTTCCAGTTGCTTGGAAATGTTAGGTTTGAGAGATATGATTATTTCCAGTGGCCTGGGAAAGTTGATTTTGTGATAAATGAGTGTTTCCAGTTGCCTGGAAATTGCCACTCATAGCATGTTGGACTTGGTGTGGATTATTTCCAGTTGCCTGGAAATGTTAGTTTTGAGAGATTTAATTATTTCCAGTGGCCTGGGAAAGTTGATTTTGTGACAAATGAGTGTTTCCAGTGGCCTGGAAATTGCCACTCATAGCATGTTGGACTTGGTGTGGATTATTTCCAGTTGCCTGGAAATGTTAGTTTTGAGAGATTTAATTATTTCCAGTGGCCTGGAAAAGTTGAATTTGTGCTAAATGAGTGTTTCCAGCTGCCTGGAAATTGCCACTCATAGAAGGATAGAGATCCTTCATTCTACTTGAATCTCCGAACTTTTCGTTGGTGATGGGACAATAATTGTTACAATTGGATATCAATCAAAAATCCATAATCAGTTCAATTATCGATATTAGGGGAGCTTCTCCAAATACCAGTTTCCACTTTAATGGAAAAGAATCATTTAACGGAAAAAAGTATGTGGCATGTTTCTTGAAACTTAGCTATCAATTTTAAAGATATGTACCATCATTTAAATTTGTGGGGTTCAGATGATATTTTTGGGCAGGTCTAAAGAGGCACTTTGTTAGATTGAACATTCATTAAGTCATTTGAGTATTTGATTTAAATCGGTTAGATCTAGAATAAGATAAATGTAGTTCATTGTACATATGAAATGCAATATAACCTATCGCATAATTGATGATTGAATTGCTTGTCCAATTGTAAACCAGTAATCAGGCATGATTTCAAACCGATTTCCCAACACTACTTGCTGTTATTTGAAAAGTTCGGATTGGCACAATCGGTACTTCTTCCTATGAGGTGTAATGTAGTTATGAGTATTCCATTTCCAGTTGCCTGGAAAAGGGGAAAAGGTTTCTTAATCCAATCTGGTCCAGATGGCTAGTATTTCCAGTGTCCTGGAAGGTACAGCTCAGAACAGTCTTTGGATCAGATTCAGTCACAAGACTGATCAAGATACCATAATACTTCCTGACTAAGAGATGATTGGCTTGGGGTTTTAGATTTTTTTTATGGGGCCACATGCAGACAAGGTACTTTGAGTCGAAGTACTTTCTCTGAATAGTTTGATTTTAATGACCTTGTTGTAGGTCTTCAGATGATGCATTACTTGGATTAAAGCAGGTTAGGGTCTTGTTGACATTTTAAAATGCTTATGTATGGGATCAAAAATCTTGTATCTCCCCTTACCTCACATCTCTTTAATATGTTTATGATTTGTCATAAACACATGGTTCAAATCATAATCACCCTATTGATTGGTGTCCTACATTGCATATTACAGACTCATAGGACAGTCTCCCAAGTTACTTTTATGGTCCTTTATGTGGAATAATTTCGCAGTAGAGACTATAGAAGGTCCTGCTTGCAAAATGTCATATGCTGCACCCCCATAACGCTCCAGCATTGGATTTTTGGTATTTGATATTTTAATAATGTTCTAACTTGTTAAAGAAGATTGATGAATTTTAAGAATAAAAGTTTTGGACATTTCATAAATTAAATACAGGTTTCCAAGCTAAAACTTGTAAATAAAAGACCAACAGAATCGATCCAAATGAGAGTTGTTTCAGTACAATTCCATATTAAATATAGTATACTGAGTAAAAGTGAAAGATCTTATTGAGATGTAGAATCTATTTATTTTTTATCTATTAGTAATTTGCTTAAAGCATATAGGGGTGTTACATTGCACGTCCTATTTCCAGTTGCCTGGAAAGATGTATCTGACGTGTGCTCTGGCAAGTTATATAATGTTACGTCTTAGGTGTTACATGCGTAACATTTTGCACCAATGTACCTTGATTGTTTCCATTTTCATGGAAATCAGAATCTACCTTGATTGTTTCCATTTTCATGGAAATCAGAATCAGGTGTAGTATTGTGTGCTTTAGGTTGTTGATTTCCAGTTGCCTGGAAATGTTTGGGCTTCGCAGACCTATTACCCCGATATATCAGGGTGTATATTTGCCCAAGTTAACTCGCCTTCTGATAATTTTCTAAGTGATAACAGATGAAGTTATGAAAATGTCAATGAGAGTGATGAATGAAAATGAATATGACCAGTAGCTAATAAATCTTAGAGACTTCCAAATGAAAAAGCAGCCATAATGTCCATTTCATGTAAATATCATGCTCTGTAATTGGTTAAAGTGTATTATTTTGACCTTGACCAAGTTAATAATTGGATGGATTAAAATATTGCATTAAATAAGAAGATATGAAATATTGTAGGAATAAAGGTCACACCTTGGTGGACTCCCTGGATTGATTGAAATTGCATAAAATTATAAGCTATCAAATATTGTGAGAATAAAGGTCACACCTTGGTTGACTCCCTGACATATGGATTATGATGAGATGATGTAAATTAATCTTAAATATCGGGCAAAGGACGAGTCAACTTGTACCAACAAATACTTAATCTTAATATGATGAATTAATTAAATATTATCCGGCAGAGAGACAAGTCAATCAGTACCAAAAAATAATTAATCTAAGTAAAGATGAAATGAACTAATATTAAATACCAGGCCAAGGACAAGTCACTTGTACCATAAATAATTAACATTAATGAAGATGAAAATACTAATGAATGAATATGGAAGTAGAGCAGTGCTCAGGTTCTTCCATTTCTATTGGCATTTATTGAAATTATTGTGGATGATAAAAGGAGTCATTGCATTTCAAATTTCTTAAGTTTATGGTCATATCCATCTAAGTAGTTCCAGGTCTAAATAATTTCTTTTGTAACATGGCATGATGAAATAAACAGGGCTACTTTGTCATTGTAATTATGATTTTCTATTAATTTTACTAACTTTCCACCCAACAAAACAAAGAATGAATGAATGAATGAGAAGACCAAGTGGAAATCTATTAATTCTTACTAATTATGATAGAGTGTTATCTGTCACATTGGTAGAATAATGGAATTTGGTAGATAATTTCAAGCAGAAAAGTGTTAATTGTTCATTGAATGAGGGACAAGTCACCTGCACCAAAGACAATCAACCCTATTTATAATGAGACGGGGCGTATGAAATAATGTTAAATATTGTGTAAGTGACCGAGTCACCTAAATTGAAAACTAGATCTACTCAACATTAATGGGGATGTAATGAACTGATGAAACATTTAATCTCGGACCAGCGACAAGTCAAACTGAACAGAGTTCTAAATATTCACTTCTAAATTTTGATGAAATGGTGATGAGCCCTGATAATGCACAATAACATCCTGAAGCATGCAAACAAGTCACAAGCAGCAGAGAAGCTGGTCACCTAGTTACTCATTTCACTTCCTGTCACTTTCTCTCACTCTCTCCCCCTACCAAATAATAGGAAGGGACAGTTGGCAAGAGTAATTACTGAATGCAACGGTCTAGGAATAGGAACAGTTTGAATTTTAAAGGAAAGAATTCAATTGGCCTTGTAATTTGAGTATTAACCAAAAGAAAAGATAGAGAGATCGCCGAAAAGAAAAATAAATAAATCCAATATGGCCGACCGGAACCATGTGTTTGCCAGGTCACGTGGTATTCCATGGTCTGCCGATTTTGAAATGAAAGGATTTTCCTAAATGATTTAATTGAATAAATTGTAAATTAATGAAGTGTGCATTATCTAGGGGTGAATGATAATTATTTGCTGTAGTGGCTCTTGAGAAGTAAGCACTTCGCAATATGCGTAATTAGGTCACACGTGCAACCATCTTTGCAAATTCGCAAAGCCGAATGCTTATTGCATCTCAATGCACCGCGCAAGCCGCGTAGCAGCGCCATTTGTAGAGTTTTCCTCATTCTATTAACTAGTATGTATTTAAAAATATAGGGGTCTAGTCCACTTACCGGTTTTAACTCTTGGTCGATGAGTAATTATAATCTGGGCTGTAACAGCTGTGATATGTACGTGTGGTCAGTTCAGTAGTCGGAGCAAGAAGGGGGCGAAATCTGGTCACGCTTCAGCTACCTCGTGATCTCGTACCCGGGATGGGCCTAAAACGCCAATCAGATCCTGGTCGTCGTCTTGAAAGTCACAACACTAGCTTTATCTACATATTTAAGAGAAAATAAGAAAAAAACCGGCTACCATTGTTCTTATAAACATAATTTTCTCAATCACGTCAAAATAATGGATTTTTTGCCGAAATTGAACGAATTGAATGATCAAGTTTTATGTACTGTTGCTTGTTTTGAATTAAGGTATCCGAACCCTCAAAAGCACCAAAGACCCAGAGGCGAAATTTTAAAAGTGCCAATAATTCCTGACCTGTGTTACATTTCCATTCCAAATACAAATATAAGCATATTGAACGGTTTAGAATTTTGAATTAATGCATAATTATGGAAATATTTGACAAAAATATTCAAAATTACCTACCTTATACATGAATAAAGAGTAAAATAATATTTGTAAATTATTTTCTTCTTGAAGCATAATCTTGAAATCTGGCACGGTGAATCAACTTATTTGAAGTGTATTTACAAGTGTGTGTAATTTGATGTATTTCGTACGGCTAGAAAGTGTTGAATTTTTGAGGGTCTGTAAACCTTAATTCCCAGATACCGCATACGTGAAAATATTTCGACGCGTTCAACGACAATGACGTCACGACGTCAACGATAACGTCGTTTCCGACGTGATATAGACGTCGTTTCTGTTCACGACCAACTGATATTTCAGAGCGCGCGGTCACGGTTTTCTTTGTGAAGAATATCCTAGCTTAAATTGTTAATAAAAATTGAAATTCTTTATTATGACAAAGTCAACAAGAAAGGGAAATTTCAGGTCTCTGAGAGAGTAAGTGGATTTATTTTTAGAAAGCTTATTTTGACAATAATGGAGTCGACAATAAAAATATATTAACTCTTTCTTTGCGTCTGATCAAAATTATATTTCAGACAGAGATACTTTTACATTTCAAGATATTTTGTTTTAGTTTTTAAAGTTTAAATATTTAAATCATTTAACATTTCATATTATCACATTTAAAAGTTATGGTTTTGTAAAGTTTTAGGCCTATATAAAATTTCTTCTTTGTAAATAATTCTAAAATGAAACGAGTCCGGATCTGCAACAATTAATCTAGTTAGATCGTGATTTATCCTGTCATCATAAAGTTGCTAGAGGTATTGAACAAGTTATAACATGGATCCTGTTCAGACTGCGTGTATACGCAGGTTGATCTGGATCCATGATAGTTCCAATGACTATAAGGGCCCCTTTCCAGACCCTTTCAAAAATATTTTCTCTTTTTTTCTAGGATGTTTGTATACTTCATGTGTTGTGGTCCTGTCAGATACATCGAAGATAAAGGAACAGAAGTATACCACTCACAGAAGGACAATTTTGTGGGTGTTTGCAATGCTTCAACCAGAATACACATGGTGTCAGACGATGCTTATATTTCAAGTAAGAAAATTATTATCCCATTACCAAACGGCAAAATTTTTGATTTATCCAAATTCAAAGATGTTGCAGACGACAATTTAAAGTGAATGGATTTTTTCATTTTTTTTGTTCGTATTTTTGTTTAGAAAATATTATTGGAAATGAAGAAATTGCTTGTCACAAGCAATTTCTTCATTTTCCATAATGTTTTCCCAAGCTAATTTCTCGTGGGGAGTCAAAAAGAGTCACTGTGTGGTAATGGGTTATCATAGGCAGGGATCTAGAAACATATCCCTTGTTGCATCTGACGCTAACACGTGTCCATATTAGCACGATTGATGTGATTGTTAACATTATTTTATGCTTTTTGTTTTAACAATTTCAAGTTTCTAATTAAAATTTTGCCGCGGTTTAGAAAGATCATTTATCTATATATTGCCTAAAACCCCCTTTCCCCGTATTACTGACGTGCTTTAAGGAATATAAATAAACTATGATATCATTGTATATCTAAAAAAGTCAACCGGGGATATGAAAACTGCGAATCCAGTTAATAACTGAACGTCTAAAAAGTGAAAAGAAGCGTTCGGGGAACATGTTTTAATGTGACACTGAACCACATCCCGTCAGAAATGGAAGAAAGTACATGTACTTTGAAATACGGAAAGGATGAGAACATTGGGAAGAATGCATCATAAAGTGTCAATGGAAATTTATAGTACCATATTATCAGTGTACCTTAGGCCTTGAGATCTATTGAACAGTAGGAACATAGGTTAAGATCAACAAGTGCATACAAATACAATGGGATCACCAGGGACATTGTATTCAAATTTGATTTTCATTAACATTTATTTTTTTCATGTGCAATACCGGTCTATAGTTTTCTCGGGATCGATTAGTAATATACACTGAACAGATGTTCTAAACCGCCACTTTTCAGAACAGATTTTTTGGTGTAAATGAAAAACGAACAATTCGTTTGAAACAATATTATGCACATTAGATTTTGTGATCACTAGCTATCGATTTAACGCGGTAAAGTCAAAATCAAAACAAAAACTTTTTGTTTGAAGAGGCTTTGATATAAAACCGTTTTTGCACGTGGCACACGATGTGATGAGTTAAATTGCACAACATCTACTCTAGCATTACTTCATATTGATCCGACATGCCGATTTTGCAAAGAAAAGGCAACTCAATGGACCGGATGTCCTTCAGTGATATGGGTCGTACTGTGGGGCTTATCAGAAGTGACGTCAGTATGAATAAGGCAAGTACCCGTTTTAGTGACGTATGCATGTTTCAAAAGGTAGCTCGTGATACTGCTAAATGCATTAACTGTTTTCCGATTGCCTTCTGTATTGCGATTTTTACGGACACCAAACCGTGTTAAAGTGCACCACAGAGCATGGCCTTCAGAGTCCACCATACAAAACATTATTAGTTCACATGTACATTTTCTGACAGATGACATGTTTCTTTCATGAATTTAGCATGTCAGTAATGGATGTTTGACGTGTGTATGCTAGTAGAGAGGATTTAAATTTTTGTTTACAAATTGCATTTTATTGATCTTTTGGCGCGTATTATATTCCTTAGAACACAATAAGCACTCAAAAGTGATGATATGCCGATATTGTTGTTAAATGCATTGGTTATTTTCATGTTGCTTCTTTCTAACGAGCAATATGGCCCCAAAAACCCTGTCAAAGTGCACAATAGATCATGACCCGTACAATCTACCATACAAATTATTGTTATTCCAAATGTACCTTTCTTGACGAAAGACATGACTTATGAATCGGTTATGCATATCATTAATAGAGCCTTGACGCCTGTCTGCTTCTGGAGAGGATACAAAGTTATGTTTACAAACTCGATTTTTGTTCTTTTTTATAGCACGTATTGTATTCCGTAGAACGCCATCAAAGAATTCATGGAGACACTCCACAACGGGAAATGCTTCCGGGTCGTAGTATACAAACATAGTTCCGTCAAAAATGGATTCGCTCCTTTTGTTGCATTGATTCTGTGTCTATAGAATAGGCAGATGCATGAAATGTGGTTCTGTACACTGGCAGACCATCAGTGTACTGCTAGGATGTGTTTTAATGAATTTGTTGGGAACTAGTTTCTTGCGCGGTCGTGACCTTTCATGGGGGTGTGTCACATGCAGATCCCGAAATAGATGGCAAATTTCAAGGGTGGCTGTGTTCACGGGTGCGTGATTTTAGCTGATGGTGCTATTGATACCACTTTCTTGGTAGTAAATTAAAGACAAAGAAATGGTCTGTCAGGCAGACTAAGTAAAAGATGTCACAAAGACTTCTGAGAGGAGCTAGAAGCTGCCAAATTGACCCATTTTACTATATATTTAATAGGCCCGTTTCGTTGAGGAGTGACACCTATATGAGCCAGAAGTAAAAATTACGAAATTTCACCTTTGGCCACATTTTTGTGTTTGAAGTTGCTTCAATTGATCTGAAAGTAAAGAATTTGTGAAAAATAGACCATATTTTCGAAATTTACGTCATATTTTAACTTGAATTTAAAAAAATTAAAAAATGTTAAAAAGAACAAAGACAATGTTAGAAACCACATCAAATGGGCTCGATTGCTTGTGTTGTCAATTCCTGTGTATTTTTGGATAGGTAATTCCGTTTAGTACTAGTTCAAGGCGAAACTAGCTTCAAAATATCGTTGGAAAGGCAAAAACCCCTTTATCCCAGAAACACCCCGCCTAAATTCAAAAAAGGTGCGTGACATGATTTATTCATTAAATTTGATTTGAAATGAACCTTTTTTGCACAAAACGCCCTTTGTTTTGCTTATCGCACAATAGATAAAGCAAATTATTACAAAATTCTGGATTTTAAGTCGATTTAATACATATTTAATCATTTCAATAACAGAAAATGACTTTTTAATGTTTAACATTTAGCCCCCCCCATTTTTGTATCCCCCCCTTCTTGATTTCCTTCTATTTCCTATACAAAATCATTTTCAAGTAGGAGAAACACGTACGCAGTAATCATGAATTTCAAAGATATTTTGAAAGCATTTTTAAATGAAAATAGACTGCAGAAACCCTTTATCCTATGAAGACTTATTTTACTATTGATTTCTGTTTTGTGTGTTTTCCACATTTGTGTTGTCTTTAAAACCTTTGTTTTTCCTTCTCAAAGACACGGTTTTCAGCTAACTTGAATATCTGAAGACGGGAAATAGCACGAAGAATCTTGTGTAAAATATTTCAATCGTTTTTAAGATTTTTGAGATCCACAAAATAACGAATTTTAGTAGAAAATCGATTATTTTGTCATTTTGGCCCCTTTTTACGTGCCCTGTTTCTGCTAATTTGTCACAGGAGTTACGAGTTTCGTTTTAAATAGTGTTACTAATTGCATAGTAACGATTTGCTGTATTTCCACATTCAAAACATCGTAGGAAAAGGCGAAAAACCCTTAACTCTCCCCAATACTTACTTTGGTCATAATCCGATTTAAGAGGCTTAATTGGCCAGTAGTGGCCATTTCCTGTCCCAAAACAGTCTTTGTTTTTATTCATTTTATTGTAGAAATATATATCTGCACTAAAGTATTACTTTTACAAAATTCGAGTTTAGTTTTTACAGTTTAAAATGTATATAAATGATAAAAATAGGATTTCAGCCTGAAAAGGAACATTTGTCTTAAAATAGCCCCTTTTTCCGCATTGTTTTATGCAATATTTTCAAGAAATGCATTTTACGGTGAAAGCTTAAGGACGACAGAGTAAGTATCTTTTTATTTTTTGAAAATCTGACCATAAATTCCTGATTTATTCCAATTCAAGTAAGCCAGGGGGGTCTCAACCCGGAATTGCATTAAAGACATCGTTTTGCAGTTAGGGGGGCCCTTTTTAAAATGCCACTTGGTTGTTATTTAGAGACAAATTTTAGACTCTTTTTGTGTTTTCTCTTTGGAAACACCATAAAGCACTGACCTGAGACAGATTTGGTAATTTTTTTGTAAAATCCTTCATTATATAGAGCCAGAAGTAAAAATTACGAAATTTCACCTTTGGCCACATTTTTGTGTTTGAAGTTGCTTCAATTGATCTGAAAGTAAAGAATTTGTGAAAAATAGACCATATTTTCGAAATTTACGTCATATTTTAACTTGAATTTAAAAAAATTAAAAAATGTTAAAAAGAACAAAGACAATGTTAGAAACCACATCAAATGGGCTCGATTGCTTGTGTTGTCAATTCCTGTGTATTTTTGGATAGGTAATTCCGTTTAGTACTAGTTCAAGGCGAAACTAGCTTCAAAATATCGTTGGAAAGGCGAAAACCCCTTTATCCCAGAAACACCCCGCCTAAATTCAAAAAAGGTGCGTGACATGATTTATTCATTAAATTTGATTTGAAATGAACCTTTTTTGCACAAAACGCCCTTTGTTTTGCTTATCGCACAATAGATAAAGCAAATTATTACAAAATTCTGGATTTTAAGTCGATTTAATACATATTTAATCATTTCAATAACAGAAAATGACTTTTTAATGTTTAACATTTAGCCCCCCCCCCATTTTTGTATCCCCCCCTTCTTGATTTCCTTCTATTTCCTATACAAAATCATTTTCAAGTAGGAGAAACACGTACGCAGTAATCATGAATTTCAAAGATATTTTGAAAGCATTTTTAAATGAAAATAGACTGCAGAAACCCTTTATCCCATGAAGACTTATTTTACTATTGATTTCTGTTTTGTGTGTTTTCCACATTTGTGTTGTCTTTAAAACCTTTGTTTTTCCTTCTCAAAGACACGGTTTTCAGCTAACTTGAATATCTGAAGACGGGAAATAGCACGAAGAATCTTGTGTAAAATATTTCAATCGTTTTTAAGATTTTTGAGATCCACAAAATAACGAATTTTAGTAGAAAATCGATTATTTTGTCATTTTGGCCCCTTTTTACGTGCCCTGTTTCTGCTAATTTGTCACAGGAGTTACGAGTTTCGTTTTAAATAGTGTTACTAATTGCATAGTAACGATTTGCTGTATTTCCACATTCAAAACATCGTAGGAAAAGGCGAAAAACCCTTAACTCTCCCCAATACTTACTTTGGTCATAATCCGATTTAAGAGGCTTAATTGGCCAGTAGTGGCCATTTCCTGTCCCAAAACAGTCTTTGTTTTTATTCATTTTATTGTAGAAATATATATCTGCACTAAAGTATTACTTTTACAAAATTCGAGTTTAGTTTTTACAGTTTAAAATGTATATAAATGATAAAAATAGGATTTCAGCCTGAAAAGGAACATTTGTCTTAAAATAGCCCCTTTTTCCGCATTGTTTTATGCAATATTTTCAAGAAATGCATTTTACGGTGAAAGCTTAAGGACGACAGAGTAAGTATCTTTTTATTTTTTGAAAATCTGACCATAAATTCCTGATTTATTCCAATTCAAGTAAGCCAGGGGGGTCTCAACCCGGAATTGCATTAAAGACATCGTTTTGCAGTTAGGGGGGCCCTTTTTAAAATGCCACTTGGTTGTTATTTAGAGACAAATGTTAGACTCTTTTTGTGTTTTCTCTTTGGAAACACCATAAAGCACTGACCTGAGACAGATTTGGTATTTTTTTTGTAAAATCCTTCATTATATAGGAGACACTCCACAACGGGAAATGCTTCCGGGTCGTAGTATACAAACATAGTTCCGTCAAAAATGGATTCGCTCCTTTTGTTGCATTGATTCTGTGTCTATAGAATAGGCAGATGCACGAAATGTGGTTCTGTACACTGGCAGACCATCAGTGTACTGCTAGGATGTGTTTTAATGAATTTGTTGGGAACTAGTTTCTTGCGCGGTCGTGACCTTTCATGGGGGTGTGTCACATGCAGATCCCGAAATAGATGGCAAATTTCAAGGGTGGCTGTGTTCACGGGTGCGTGATTTTAGCTGATGGTGCTATTGATACCACTTTCTTGGTAGTAAATTAAAGACAAAGAAATGGTCTGTCAGGCAGACTAAGTAAAAGATGTCACAAAGACTTCTGAGAGGAGCTAGAAGCTGCCAAATTGACCCATTTTACTATATATTTAATAGGCCCGTTTCGTTGAGGAGTGACACCTATATGAGCCAGAAGTAAAAATTACGAAATTTCACCTTTGGCCACATTTTTGTGTTTGAAGTTGCTTCAATTGATCTGAAAGTAAAGAATTTGTGAAAAATAGACCATATTTTCGAAATTTACGTCATATTTTAACTTGAATTTAAAAAAATTAAAAAATGTTAAAAAGAACAAAGACAATGTTAGAAACCACATCAAATGGGCTCGATTGCTTGTGTTGTCAATTCCTGTGTATTTTTGGATAGGTAATTCCGTTTAGTACTAGTTCAAGGCGAAACTAGCTTCAAAATATCGTTGGAAAGGCGAAAACCCCTTTATCCCAGAAACACCCCGCCTAAATTCAAAAAAGGTGCGTGACATGATTTATTCATTAAATTTGATTTGAAATGAACCTTTTTTGCACAAAACGCCCTTTGTTTTGCTTATCGCACAATAGATAAAGCAAATTATTACAAAATTCTGGATTTTAAAGCGATTTAATACATATTTAATCATTTCAATAACAGAAAATGACTTTTTAATGTTTAACATTTAGCCCCCCCCCCCATTTTTGTATCCCCCCCTTCTTGATTTCCTTCTATTTCCTATACAAAATCATTTTCAAGTAGGAGAAACACGTACGCAGTAATCATGAATTTCAAAGATATTTTGAAAGCATTTTTAAATGAAAATAGACTGCAGAAACCCTTTATCCTATGAAGACTTATTTTACTATTGATTTCTGTTTTGTGTGTTTTCCACATTTGTGTTGTCTTTAAAACCTTTGTTTTTCCTTCTCAAAGACACGGTTTTCAGCTAACTTGAATATCTGAAGACGGGAAATAGCACGAAGAATCTTGTGTAAAATATTTCAATCGTTTTTAAGATTTTTGAGATCCACAAAATAACGAATTTTAGTAGAAAATCGATTATTTTGTCATTTTGGCCCCTTTTTACGTGCCCTGTTTCTGCTAATTTGTCACAGGAGTTACGAGTTTCGTTTTAAATAGTGTTACTAATTGCATAGTAACGATTTGCTGTATTTCCACATTCAAAACATCGTAGGAAAAGGCGAAAAACCCTTAACTCTCCCCAATACTTACTTTGGTCATAATCCGATTTAAGAGGCTTAATTGGCCAGTAGTGGCCATTTCCTGTCCCAAAACAGTCTTTGTTTTTATTCATTTTATTGTAGAAATATATATCTGCACTAAAGTATTACTTTTACAAAATTCGAGTTTAGTTTTTACAGTTTAAAATGTATATAAATGATAAAAATAGGATTTCAGCCTGAAAAGGAACATTTGTCTTAAAATAGCCCCTTTTTCCGCATTGTTTTATGCAATATTTTCAAGAAATGCATTTTACGGTGAAAGCTTAAGGACGACAGAGTAAGTATCTTTTTATTTTTTGAAAATCTGACCATAAATTCCTGATTTATTCCAATTCAAGTAAGCCAGGGGGGTCTCAACCCGGAATTGCATTAAAGACATCGTTTTGCAGTTAGGGGGGCCCTTTTTAAAATGCCACTTGGTTGTTATTTAGAGACAAATTTTAGACTCTTTTTGTGTTTTCTCTTTGGAAACACCATAAAGCACTGACCTGAGACAGATTTGTTAATTTTTTTGTAAAATCCTTCATTATATAGGAGACACTCCACAACGGGAAATGCTTCCGGGTCGTAGTATACAAACATAGTTCCGTCAAAAATGGATTCGCTCCTTTTGTTGCATTGATTCTGTGTCTATAGAATAGGCAGATGCATGAAATGTGGTTCTGTACACTGGCAGACCATCAGTGTACTGCTAGGATGTGTTTTAATGAATTTGTTGGGAACTAGTTTCTTGCGCGGTCGTGACCTTTCATGGGGGTGTGTCACATGCAGATCCCGAAATAGATGGCAAATTTCAAGGGTGGCTGTGTTCACGGGTGCGTGATTTTAGCTGATGGTGCTATTGATACCACTTTCTTGGTAGTAAATTAAAGACAAAGAAATGGTCTGTCAGGCAGACTAAGTAAAAGATGTCACAAAGACTTCTGAGAGGAGCTAGAAGCTGCCAAATTGACCCATTTTACTATATATTTAATAGGCCCGTTTCGTTGAGGAGTGACACCTATATGAGCCAGAAGTAAAAATTACGAAATTTCACCTTTGGCCACATTTTTGTGTTTGAAGTTGCTTCAATTGATCTGAAAGTAAAGAATTTGTGAAAAATAGACCATATTTTCGAAATTTACGTCATATTTTAACTTGAATTTAAAAAAAATTAAAAAATGTTAAAAAGAACAAAGACAATGTTAGAAACCACATCAAATGGGCTCGATTGCTTGTGTTGTCAATTCCTGTGTATTTTTGGATAGGTAATTCCGTTTAGTACTAGTTCAAGGCGAAACTAGCTTCAAAATATCGTTGGAAAGGCGAAAACCCCTTTATCCCAGAAACACCCCGCCTAAATTCAAAAAAGGTGCGTGACATGATTTATTCATTAAATTTGATTTGAAATGAACCTTTTTTGCACAAAACGCCCTTTGTTTTGCTTATCGCACAATAGATAAAGCAAATTATTACAAAATTCTGGATTTTAAGTCGATTTAATACATATTTAATCATTTCAATAACAGAAAATGACTTTTTAATGTTTAACATTTAGCCCCCCCCCCATTTTTGTATCCCCCCCCTTCTTGATTTCCTTCTATTTCCTATACAAAATCATTTTCAAGTAGGAGAAACACGTACGCAGTAATCATGAATTTCAAAGATATTTTGAAAGCATTTTTAAATGAAAATAGACTGCAGAAACCCTTTATCCTATGAAGACTTATTTTACTATTGATTTCTGTTTTGTGTGTTTTCCACATTTGTGTTGTCTTTAAAACCTTTGTTTTTCCTTCTCAAAGACACGGTTTTCAGCTAACTTGAATATCTGAAGACGGGAAATAGCACGAAGAATCTTGTGTAAAATATTTCAATCGTTTTTAAGATTTTTGAGATCCACAAAATAACGAATTTTAGTAGAAAATCGATTATTTTGTCATTTTGGCCCCTTTTTACGTGCCCTGTTTCTGCTAATTTGTCACAGGAGTTACGAGTTTCGTTTTAAATAGTGTTACTAATTGCATAGTAACGATTTGCTGTATTTCCACATTCAAAACATCGTAGGAAAAGGCGAAAAACCCTTAACTCTCCCCAATACTTACTTTGGTCATAATCCGATTTAAGAGGCTTAATTGGCCAGTAGTGGCCATTTCCTGTCCCAAAACAGTCTTTGTTTTTATTCATTTTATTGTAGAAATATATATCTGCACTAAAGTATTACTTTTACAAAATTCGAGTTTAGTTTTTACAGTTTAAAATGTATATAAATGATAAAAATAGGATTTCAGCCTGAAAAGGAACATTTGTCTTAAAATAGCCCCTTTTTCCGCATTGTTTTATGCAATATTTTCAAGAAATGCATTTTACGGTGAAAGCTTAAGGACGACAGAGTAAGTATCTTTTTATTTTTTGAAAATCTGACCATAAATTCCTGATTTATTCCAATTCAGACGCAATCCCAGTTAAAGTGGACAATTGACTAATTTTTTTTCGAAATTTTTCATTTTACCCTTCACTCATTCTGGACAAATTTTCTTCTTGGATCACATCTTCTGCGCAAATTTCTTTTGTTTTGTCAAGTGGGCTTGCTTAGTTTTGGATTTATAGACTGTTAAAGGATCAAATGTGTGCATAAAAAACTACGTATTTTAAATAGACCCCTTTGTGAAATGTATGTCTAATTTCATATTAAGTAATGCATAAAGAATAATAAATCCGATACATTTTGATGAGTATTTGTTTATAAAATGTGAATCAATTGACAATATGGGTGAAAATGGCGAATTGTACCTATGCGAATGAAAATTCAAAACGACCATCCTTGTACAATTCCTTTAATTTAAAACGTTGACTACTTCCAACTCTTCTAAAATACACCAAACAACCTTTAATTTTCTCTCGTATTGTTAAACAAAAGCAATGAGTTATTCCCTTAATCGATATACCGAAATGGAAGGTCAATGATTTGTTACAAATCAACAATAGTTTAAAACTGGTCTGTCCCGAACGTAACTACAGCTTGTCCCGTACGTAATATGCTTTCTTTCTTTTAACATCACAGCCTCTGTGTTATTACCTTTTCAATCAAATCATAATATTATCAGGCAATATCCATTTGCCAGACACTTTGTCAAAAAAATTGTAATGAAATGAATAAAGGAAAATAAATACAACTCTATAAGCCATCTGGGTGTGTTGTTTTACAAATTAAGACTTCCTAGCCAAATTAGTTTCAATTTATAAAAGTTGAGATGTTCGTATTGTTTTGACACATGAGGTATGTGTAATAACTTCTTAATTAAGTGAAATGTTATCCAAAATTTGCTAGACATCCTTACCTCTGATGGATCCAATATACGAAAACGTACGGGACACTTTTTATAAAGGTAAGAAACGCTGAAATAGTCTATTTTAATGCATCAATCTAGTGTAATGTATATGGGTATGAATATATTCCTATATATATCAACAAAAACTGGCATATTTTGTGGAACTTTCTTCAATATTGTAAAAATAGTATCAATTAAGCGTAATCATAATACTATTACGTACGAGACTAGTACGAGTACGTGTACAGTCTATTATGTGCATTAAAAGTCTATTTTGCTTAAACTGGAGTCCTTTAGGAACCCAAAACACATAAAATAAGCACAGGAAACGTTCCATTTCAGCAATTTAAAAACTGAAAACTAAAAATTTGCCTCGAACGTTATGGACTCGTACGTCACTTTTTAATGTGTACCCAATTTTATTTGGCCTGCTGTATCAATGCTATTATAGTAATCGGCATAATTCTTTTTGTCATATTTGAAGACACTTCGAATAGTGATTTTACTTGAAAAATTAAACTATTTATAGTTACACATTTTTAACTAGAGTTACTTTAGTTCTTGTCTCGTACGTTACGGAGTTAAAATTACGGTAAATTGTTTAAGAATGATGTTGATTTTTTGAAAATATTGACAAAAGTATATCAAAATACGACTTCATTTTGATTATATATATTTATACTAAAGTAGATTACGCTAGATTAATGTATTAAATGTAGATTTATGTCAGTGTTTCTTAGCTTTAAAGAAAGTGTCCCGTACGTTTTTGAATTTTGGAGACAACGACTCGAGGCTGTTCTACAAATTTTGGATTACATTTTTTATATAAATATTGGTATCGTTTTGGAGCTCTATGTTTTATGTACAAGATTGGGACATTTCTGGTAGGATAATCTATCGTTGAAATTGACATTTTTGGTTTGAAAGTTAGAATTTATACCCGGAGACATCGGTTTTTCGTACCCCCTAGTTTGATTGTCGCATGATTTTCATATGAAATGGAGTTCTTACGAACGTAAATTATAGATACATTTTTTAGTTATAGGTGTTGGATGAAAATAAATGCGGAGGTCATTTATATAATGTTGACTATTTGCAGCTAGAACATATTGAAGGCCGGAGACATCAATTGTCCCATTTAACTGGGATTGCGTCTTCAAGTAAGCCAGGGGGGTCTCAACCCGGAATTGCATTAAAGACATCGTTTTGCAGTTAGGGGGGCCCTTTTTAAAATGCCACTTGGTTGTTATTTAGAGACAAATTTTAGACTCTTTTTGTGTTTTCTCTTTGGAAACACCATAAAGCACTGACCTGAGACAGATTTGGTAATTTTTTTGTAAAATCCTTCATTATATAGGAGACACTCCACAACGGGAAATGCTTCCGGGTCGTAGTATACAAACATAGTTCCGTCAAAAATGGATTCGCTCCTTTTGTTGCATTGATTCTGTGTCTATAGAATAGGCAGATGCATGAAATGTGGTTCTGTACACTGGCAGACCATCAGTGTACTGCTAGGATGTGTTTTAATGAATTTGTTGGGAACTAGTTTCTTGCGCGGTCGTGACCTTTCATGGGGGTGTGTCACATGCAGATCCCGAAATAGATGGCAAATTTCAAGGGTGGCTGTGTTCACGGGTGCGTGATTTTAGCTGATGGTGCTATTGATACCACTTTCTTGGTAGTAAATTAAAGACAAAGAAATGGTCTGTCAGGCAGACTAAGTAAAAGATGTCACAAAGACTTCTGAGAGGAGCTAGAAGCTGCCAAATTGACCCATTTTACTATATATTTAATAGGCCCGTTTCGTTGAGGAGTGACACCTATATGAGCCAGAAGTAAAAATTACGAAATTTCACCTTTGGCCACATTTTTGTGTTTGAAGTTGCTTCAATTGATCTGAAAGTAAAGAATTTGTGAAAAATAGACCATATTTTCGAAATTTACGTCATATTTTAACTTGAATTTAAAAAAATTAAAAAATGTTAAAAAGAACAAAGACAATGTTAGAAACCACATCAAATGGGCTCGATTGCTTGTGTTGTCAATTCCTGCGTATTTTTGGATAGGTAATTCCGTTTAGTACTAGTTCAAGGCGAAACTAGCTTCAAAATATCGTTGGAAAGGCGAAAACCCCTTTATCCCAGAAACACCCCGCCTAAATTCAAAAAAGGTGCGTGACATGATTTATTCATTAAATTTGATTTGAAATGAACCTTTTTTGCACAAAACGCCCTTTGTTTTGCTTATCGCACAATAGATAAAGCAAATTATTACAAAATTCTGGATTTTAAGTCGATTTAATACATATTTAATCATTTCAATAACAGAAAATGACTTTTTAATGTTTAACATATAGCCCCCCCCCCCCATTTTTGTATCCCCCCCCCTTCTTGATTTCCTTCTATTTCCTATACAAAATCATTTTCAAGTAGGAGAAACACGTACGCAGTAATCATGAATTTCAAAGATATTTTGAAAGCATTTTTAAATGAAAATAGACTGCAGAAACCCTTTATCCTATGAAGACTTATTTTACTATTGATTTCTGTTTTGTGTGTTTTCCACATTTGTGTTGTCTTTAAAACCTTTGTTTTTCCTTCTCAAAGACACGGTTTTCAGCTAACTTGAATATCTGAAGACGGGAAATAGCACGAAGAATCTTGTGTAAAATATTTCAATCGTTTTTAAGATTTTTGAGATCCACAAAATAACGAATTTTAGTAGAAAATCGATTATTTTGTCATTTTGGCCCCTTTTTACGTGCCCTGTTTCTGCTAATTTGTCACAGGAGTTACGAGTTTCGTTTTAAATAGTGTTACTAATTGCATAGTAACGATTTGCTGTATTTCCACATTCAAAACATCGTAGGAAAAGGCGAAAAACCCTTAACTCTCCCCAATACTTACTTTGGTCATAATCCGATTTAAGAGGCTTAATTGGCCAGTAGTGGCCATTTCCTGTCCCAAAACAGTCTTTGTTTTTATTCATTTTATTGTAGAAATATATATCTGCACTAAAGTATTACTTTTACAAAATTCGAGTTTAGTTTTTACAGTTTAAAATGTATATAAATGATAAAAATAGGATTTCAGCCTGAAAAGGAACATTTGTCTTAAAATAGCCCCTTTTTCCGCATTGTTTTATGCAATATTTTCAAGAAATGCATTTTACGGTGAAAGCTTAAGGACGACAGAGTAAGTATCTTTTTATTTTTTGAAAATCTGACCATAAATTCCTGATTTATTCCAATTCAAGTAAGCCAGGGGGGTCTCAACCCGGAATTGCATTAAAGACATCGTTTTGCAGTTAGGGGGGCCCTTTTTAAAATGCCACTTGGTTGTTATTTAGAGACAAATTTTAGACTCTTTTTGTGTTTTCTCTTTGGAAACACCATAAAGCACTGACCTGAGACAGATTTGGTAATTTTTTTGTAAAATCCTTCATTATATAGGAGACACTCCACAACGGGAAATGCTTCCGGGTCGTAGTATACAAACATAGTTCCGTCAAAAATGGATTCGCTCCTTTTGTTGCATTGATTCTGTGTCTATAGAATAGGCAGATGCATGAAATGTGGTTCTGTACACTGGCAGACCATCAGTGTACTGCTAGGATGTGTTTTAATGAATTTGTTGGGAACTAGTTTCTTGCGCGGTCGTGACCTTTCATGGGGGTGTGTCACATGCAGATCCCGAAATAGATGGCAAATTTCAAGGGTGGCTGTGTTCACGGGTGCGTGATTTTAGCTGATGGTGCTATTGATACCACTTTCTTGGTAGTAAATTAAAGACAAAGAAATGGTCTGTCAGGCAGACTAAGTAAAAGATGTCACAAAGACTTCTGAGAGGAGCTAGAAGCTGCCAAATTGACCCATTTTACTATATATTTAATAGGCCCGTTTCGTTGAGGAGTGACACCTATATGAGCCAGAAGTAAAAATTACGAAATTTCACCTTTGTCCACATTTTTGTGTTTGAAGTTGCTTCAATTGATCTGAAAGTAAAGAATTTGTGAAAAATAGACCATATTTTCGAAATTTACGTCATATTTTAACTTGAATTTAAAAAAATTAAAAAATGTTAAAAAGAACAAAGACAATGTTAGAAACCACATCAAATGGGCTCGATTGCTTGTGTTGTCAATTCCTGTGTATTTTTGGATAGGTAATTCCGTTTAGTACTAGTTCAAGGCGAAACTAGCTTCAAAATATCGTTGGAAAGGCGAAAACCCCTTTATCCCAGAAACACCCCGCCTAAATTCAAAAAAGGTGCGTGACATGATTTATTCATTAAATTTGATTTGAAATGAACCTTTTTTGCACAAAACGCCCTTTGTTTTGCTTATCGCACAATAGATAAAGCAAATTATTACAAAATTCTGGATTTTAAGTCGATTTAATACATATTTAATCATTTCAATAACAGAAAATGACTTTTTAATGTTTAACATTTAGCCCCCCCCCCATTTTTGTACCCCCCCCCTCCTTGATTTCCTTCTATTTCCTATACAAAATCATTTTCAAGTAGGAGAAACACGTACGCAGTAATCATGAATTTCAAAGATATTTTGAAAGCATTTTTAAATGAAAATAGACTGCAGAAACCCTTTATCCTATGAAGACTTATTTTACTATTGATTTCTGTTTTGTGTGTTTTCCACATTTGTGTTGTCTTTAAAACCTTTGTTTTTCCTTCTCAAAGACACGGTTTTCAGCTAACTTGAATATCTGAAGACGGGAAATAGCACGAAGAATCTTGTGTAAAATATTTCAATCGTTTTTAAGATTTTTGAGATCCACAAAATAACGAATTTTAGTAGAAAATCGATTATTTTGTCATTTTGGCCCCTTTTTACGTGCCCTGTTTCTGCTAATTTGTCACAGGAGTTACGAGTTTCGTTTTAAATAGTGTTACTAATTGCATAGTAACGATTTGCTGTATTTCCACATTCAAAACATCGTAGGAAAAGGCGAAAAACCCTTAACTCTCCCCAATACTTACTTTGGTCATAATCCGATTTAAGAGGCTTAATTGGCCAGTAGTGGCCATTTCCTGTCCCAAAACAGTCTTTGTTTTTATTCATTTTATTGTAGAAATATATATCTGCACTAAAGTATTACTTTTACAAAATTCGAGTTTAGTTTTTACAGTTTAAAATGTATATAAATGATAAAAATAGGATTTCAGCCTGAAAAGGAACATTTGTCTTAAAATAGCCCCTTTTTCCGCATTGTTTTATGCAATATTTTCAAGAAATGCATTTTACGGTGAAAGCTTAAGGACGACAGAGTAAGTATCTTTTTATTTTTTGAAAATCTGACCATAAATTCCTGATTTATTCCAATTCAAGTAAGCCAGGGGGGTCTCAACCCGGAATTGCATTAAAGACATCGTTTTGCAGTTAGGGGGGCCCTTTTTAAAATGCCACTTGGTTGTTATTTAGAGACAAATTTTAGACTCTTTTTGTGTTTTCTCTTTGGAAACACCATAAAGCACTGACCTGAGACAGATTTGGTAATTTTTTTGTAAAATCCTTCATTATATAGGAGACACTCCACAACGGGAAATGCTTCCGGGTCGTAGTATACAAACATAGTTCCGTCAAAAATGGATTCGCTCCTTTTGTTGCATTGATTCTGTGTCTATAGAATAGGCAGATGCATGAAATGTGGTTCTGTACACTGGCAGACCATCAGTGTACTGCTAGGATGTGTTTTAATGAATTTGTTGGGAACTAGTTTCTTGCGCGGTCGTGACCTTTCATGGGGGTGTGTCACATGCAGATCCCGAAATAGATGGCAAATTTCAAGGGTGGCTGTGTTCACGGGTGCGTGATTTTAGCTGATGGTGCTATTGATACCACTTTCTTGGTAGTAAATTAAAGACAAAGAAATGGTCTGTCAGGCAGACTAAGTAAAAGATGTCACAAAGACTTCTGAGAGGAGCTAGAAGCTGCCAAATTGACCCATTTTACTATATATTTAATAGGCCCGTTTCGTTGAGGAGTGACACCTATATGAGCCAGAAGTAAAAATTACGAAATTTCACCTTTGGCCACATTTTTGTGTTTGAAGTTGCTTCAATTGATCTGAAAGTAAAGAATTTGTGAAAAATAGACCATATTTTCGAAATTTACGTCATATTTTAACTTGAATTTAAAAAAATTAAAAAATGTTAAAAAGAACAAAGACAATGTTAGAAACCACATCAAATGGGCTCGATTGCTTGTGTTGTCAATTCCTGTGTATTTTTGGATAGGTAATTCCGTTTAGTACTAGTTCAAGGCGAAACTAGCTTCAAAATATCGTTGGAAAGGCGAAAACCCCTTTATCCCAGAAACACCCCGCCTAAATTCAAAAAAGGTGCGTGACATGATTTATTCATTAAATTTGATTTGAAATGAACCTTTTTTGCACAAAACGCCCTTTGTTTTGCTTATCGCACAATAGATAAAGCAAATTATTACAAAATTCTGGATTTTAAGTCGATTTAATACATATTTAATCATTTCAATAACAGAAAATGACTTTTTAATGTTTAACATTTAGCCCCCCCCCCATTTTTGTATCCCCCCCCCCTTCTTGATTTCCTTCTATTTCCTATACAAAATCATTTTCAAGTAGGAGAAACACGTACGCAGTAATCATGAATTTCAAAGATATTTTGAAAGCATTTTTAAATGAAAATAGACTGCAGAAACCCTTTATCCTATGAAGACTTATTTTACTATTGATTTCTGTTTTGTGTGTTTTCCACATTTGTGTTGTCTTTAAAACCTTTGTTTTTCCTTCTCAAAGACACGGTTTTCAGCTAACTTGAATATCTGAAGACGGGAAATAGCACGAAGAATCTTGTGTAAAATATTTCAATCGTTTTTAAGATTTTTGAGATCCACAAAATAACGAATTTTAGTAGAAAATCGATTATTTTGTCATTTTGGCCCCTTTTTACGTGCCCTGTTTCTGCTAATTTGTCACAGGAGTTACGAGTTTCGTTTTAAATAGTGTTACTAATTGCATAGTAACGATTTGCTGTATTTCCACATTCAAAACATCGTAGGAAAAGGCGAAAAACCCTTAACTCTCCCCAATACTTACTTTGGTCATAATCCGATTTAAGAGACTTAATTGGCCAGTAGTGGCCATTTCCTGTCCCAAAACAGTCTTTGTTTTTATTCATTTTATTGTAGAAATATATATCTGCACTAAAGTATTACTTTTACAAAATTCGAGTTTAGTTTTTACAGTTTAAAATGTATATAAATGATAAAAATAGGATTTCAGCCTGAAAAGGAACATTTGTCTTAAAATAGCCCCTTTTTCCGCATTGTTTTATGCAATATTTTCAAGAAATGCATTTTACGGTGAAAGCTTAAGGACGACAGAGTAAGTATCTTTTTATTTTTTGAAAATCTGACCATAAATTCCTGATTTATTCCAATTCAAGTAAGCCAGGGGGGTCTCAACCCGGAATTGCATTAAAGACATCGTTTTGCAGTTAGGGGGGCCCTTTTTAAAATGCCACTTGGTTGTTATTTAGAGACAAATTTTAAACTCTTTTTGTGTTTTCTCTTTGGAAACACCATAAAGCACTGACCTGAGACAGATTTGGTAATTTTTTTGTAAAATCCTTCATTATATAGGAGACACTCCACAACGGGAAATGCTTCCGGGTCGTAGTATACAAACATAGTTCCGTCAAAAATGGATTCGCTCCTTTTGTTGCATTGATTCTGTGTCTATAGAATAGGCAGATGCATGAAATGTGGTTCTGTACACTGGCAGACCATCAGTGTACTGCTAGGATGTGTTTTAATGAATTTGTTGGGAACTAGTTTCTTGCGCGGTCGTGACCTTTCATGGGGGTGTGTCACATGCAGATCCCGAAATAGATGGCAAATTTCAAGGGTGGCTGTGTTCACGGGTGCGTGATTTTAGCTGATGGTGCTATTGATACCACTTTCTTGGTAGTAAATTAAAGACAAAGAAATGGTCTGTCAGGCAGACTAAGTAAAAGATGTCACAAAGACTTCTGAGAGGAGCTAGAAGCTGCCAAATTGACCCATTTTACTATATATTTAATAGGCCCGTTTCGTTGAGGAGTGACACCTATATGAGCCAGAAGTAAAAATTACGAAATTTCACCTTTGGCCACATTTTTGTGTTTGAAGTTGCTTCAATTGATCTGAAAGTAAAGAATTTGTGAAAAATAGACCATATTTTCGAAATTTACGTCATATTTTAGACGCAATCCCAGTTAAAGTGGACAATTGACTAAATTTTTTTCGAAATTTTTCATTTTGCCGTCCACTCATTCTGGACAAATTTTCTTCATGGATCACATCTTCTGCACAAATTTCTCTTGTTTTGTCAACTGGGCTTGCTTAGTTTTGGATTTATAGACTGTTAAATGATCAAATGTGTGCATAAAAATCTACGTATTTTAAAAAGACCCCTTTGTGAAATGTGTGTCTAATTTCACATTAAGTAATGCATAAAGAATAATAAATCCGATACATTTTGATGAGTATTTGTTTGTAAAATGTGAATCAATTGACAATATGGGTGAAAATGGCGAATTGTACCTATGCGAATGAAAATACAAAACGGCCACCCCTGTACAATTCCTTTATTTTAAAAGGTTGACTAATTCCAACTCTTCTAAAATACACCAAACAACCTTTAATTTTCTCTTGTATTGTTAAACAAAAGCAATGAGTTATTCCCTTAATCGATATACCGAAATGGAAAGTCAATGATTTGTTACAAATCAACAATAGTTTAAAACTGGTCTGTCCCGAACGTAACTACAGCTTGTCCCGTACGTAATATGCTTTCTTTTCTTTAACATCACAGCCTCTGTGTTATTACCTTTTCAATCAAATCATATTATTATCAGTCAATATCCATTTGCCAGACACTTTGTCAAAAAAATTGTAATGGAATGAATAAATGAAAATAAATACAACTCTATAAGCCATCTGGGTGTGTTGTTTTACAAATTAAAACTTCCTAGCCAAATTAGCTTCAATTTATAAAAGTTGAGATGTTCGTATTGTTTTGACACATGAGGTATGTGTAATAACTTCTTAATTAAGTGAAAAGTTATCCAAAATTTGATAGACATCCTTATCTCTGATGGATCTAATATACGAAGACGTACGGGACACTTTTTATAAAGGTAAAAAACGCTGAAATAGTCTATTTTAATGCATCAATCTAGTGTAATGTATATGGTATGAATATATTCCTATATATATCAACGAAAACCGGCATATTTTGTGGAACTTTCTTCAATATTGTAAAAATAGTATCAATTAAGCGTAATTATAATACCATAACGTTCGAGACTAGTACGAGTACGTGTACAGTCTATTATGTGCATTAAAAGTCTATTTTGCTTAAACTTGAGTCCTTAAGGAACCCAAAACACATAAAATAAGCACAGGAAACGTTCCATTTCAGCAATTTAAAAACTGAAAATTAAAAATTGTCTCGAACGTTATGGACTCGTACGTCACTTTTTAATGTGTGCCCAATTTTATTTGGCCTGCTGTATCAATGCTATTATAGTAATCGGCATAATTCTTTTTGTCATATTTGAAGACACTTCGAATGGTGATGTTACTTGAAGAATTAAACTATTTATAGTTACACATTTTTAACTACAGCTACTTTAGTTCTTGCCTCGTACGTTACGGGGTCAAAATTACGGTAAATTGTTTAAGAATGATGTTGATTTTTTAAAAATATTGACAAAAGTATATCAAAATACGACTTCATTTTGATTATATATATTTATACTAAAGTAGATTACGCTAGATTAATGCATTAAATGTAGATTTATGTCAGTGTTTCTTAGCTTTAAAGAAAGTGTCCCGTACGTTTTTGAATTTTGGAGACAGCTACTCGAGGCTGTTCAACAAATTTTGGATTACATTTTTTACATAAATCTTGGTATCGTTTTGGAGCTCTATGTTTTCTGTACAAGATTGGGACATTTCTGTTAGGATAATTTATTGTTGAAATTGACATTTTTGGTTTGAAAGTTAGAATTTATACCCGGAGACATCGGTTTTTTGTACCCCCTAGTTTGATTGTCACACGATTTTCATAAGAAATGGAGTTCTTACGAACGTAAATTATAGATACATGTTTTAGTTATAGGTGTTGGATGAAAATAAATGTGGAGGGCATTTATATAATGTTGACTATTTGCAGCTAGAACATAATGAAGGCCGGAGACATCAATTGTCTCCTTTAACTGGGATTGAGTGTTTAACTTGAATTTAAAAAAATTAAAAAATGTTAAAAAGAACAAAGACAATGTTAGAAACCACATCAAATGGGCTCGATTGCTTGTGTTGTCAATTCCTGTGTATTTTTGGATAGGTAATTCCGTTTAGTACTAGTTCAAGGCGAAACTAGCTTCAAAATATCGTTGGAAAGGCGAAAACCCCTTTATCCCAGAAACACCCCGCCTAAATTCAAAAAAGGTGCGTGACATGATTTATTCATTAAATTTGATTTGAAATGAACCTTTTTTGCACAAAACGCCCTTTGTTTTGCTTATCGCACAATAGATAAAGCAAATTATTACAAAATTCTGGATTTTAAGTCGATTTAATACATATTTAATCATTTCAATAACAGAAAATGACTTTTTAATGTTTAACATTTAGCCCCCCCCCATTTTTGTATCCCCCCCCTTCTTGATTTCCTTCTATTTCCTATACAAAATCATTTTCAAGTAGGAGAAACACGTACGCAGTAATCATGAATTTCAAAGATATTTTGAAAGCATTTTTAAATGAAAATAGACTGCAGAAACCCTTTATCCTATGAAGACTTATTTTACTATTGATTTCTGTTTTGTGTGTTTTCCACATTTGTGTTGTCTTTAAAACCTTTGTTTTTCCTTCTCAAAGACACGGTTTTCAGCTAACTTGAATATCTGAAGACGGGAAATAGCACGAAGAATCTTGTGTAAAATATTTCAATCGTTTTTAAGATTTTTGAGATCCACAAAATAACGAATTTTAGTAGAAAATCGATTATTTTGTCATTTTGGCCCCTTTTTACGTGCCCTGTTTCTGCTAATTTGTCACAGGAGTTACGAGTTTCGTTTTAAATAGTGTTACTAATTGCATAGTAACGATTTGCTGTATTTCCACATTCAAAACATCGTAGGAAAAGGCGAAAAACCCTTAACTCTCCCCAATACTTACTTTGGTCATAATCCGATTTAAGAGGCTTAATTGGCCAGTAGTGGCCATTTCCTGTCCCAAAACAGTCTTTGTTTTTATTCATTTTATTGTAGAAATATATATCTGCACTAAAGTATTACTTTTACAAAATTCGAGTTTAGTTTTTACAGTTTAAAATGTATATAAATGATAAAAATAGGATTTCAGCCTGAAAAGGAACATTTGTCTTAAAATAGCCCCTTTTTCCGCATTGTTTTATGCAATATTTTCAAGAAATGCATTTTACGGTGAAAGCTTAAGGACGACAGAGTAAGTATCTTTTTATTTTTTGAAAATCTGACCATAAATTCCTGATTTATTCCAATTCAAGTAAGCCAGGGGGGTCTCAACCCGGAATTGCATTAAAGACATCGTTTTGCAGTTAGGGGGGCCCTTTTTAAAATGCCACTTGGTTGTTATTTAGAGACAAATTTTAGACTCTTTTTGTGTTTTCTCTTTGGAAACACCATAAAGCACTGACCTGAGACAGATTTGGTAATTTTTTTGTAAAATCCTTCATTATATAGGAGACACTCCACAACGGGAAATGCTTCCGGGTCGTAGTATACAAACATAGTTCCGTCAAAAATGGATTCGCTCCTTTTGTTGCATTGATTCTGTGTCTATAGAATAGGCAGATGCATGAAATGTGGTTCTGTACACTGGCAGACCATCAGTGTACTGCTAGGATGTGTTTTAATGAATTTGTTGGGAACTAGTTTCTTGCGCGGTCGTGACCTTTCATGGGGGTGTGTCACATGCAGATCCCGAAATAGATGGCAAATTTCAAGGGTGGCTGTGTTCACGGGTGCGTGATTTTAGCTGATGGTGCTATTGATACCACTTTCTTGGTAGTAAATTAAAGACAAAGAAATGGTCTGTCAGGCAGACTAAGTAAAAGATGTCACAAAGACTTCTGAGAGGAGCTAGAAGCTGCCAAATTGACCCATTTTACTATATATTTAATAGGCCCGTTTCGTTGAGGAGTGACACCTATATGAGCCAGAAGTAAAAATTACGAAATTTCACCTTTGGCCACATTTTTGTGTTTGAAGTTGCTTCAATTGATCTGAAAGTAAAGAATTTGTGAAAAATAGACCATATTTTCGAAATTTACGTCATATTTTAACTTGAATTTAAAAAAAATTAAAAAATGTTAAAAAGAACAAAGACAATGTTAGAAACCACATCAAATGGGCTCGATTGCTTGTGTTGTCAATTCCTGTGTATTTTTGGATAGGTAATTCCGTTTAGTACTAGTTCAAGGCGAAACTAGCTTCAAAATATCGTTGGAAAGGCGAAAACCCCTTTATCCCAGAAACACCCCGCCTAAATTCAAAAAAGGTGCGTGACATGATTTATTCATTAAATTTGATTTGAAATGAACCTTTTTTGCACAAAACGCCCTTTGTTTTGCTTATCGCACAATAGATAAAGCAAATTATTACAAAATTCTGGATTTTAAGTCGATTTAATACATATTTAATCATTTCAATAACAGAAAATGACTTTTTAATGTTTAACATTTAGCCCCCCCCCCATTTTTGTATCCCCCCCTTCTTGATTTCCTTCTATTTCCTATACAAAATCATTTTCAAGTAGGAGAAACACGTACGCAGTAATCATGAATTTCAAAGATATTTTGAAAGCATTTTTAAATGAAAATAGACTGCAGAAACCCTTTATCCTATGAAGACTTATTTTACTATTGATTTCTGTTTTGTGTGTTTTCCACATTTGTGTTGTCTTTAAAACCTTTGTTTTTCCTTCTCAAAGACACGGTTTTCAGCTAACTTGAATATCTGAAGACGGGAAATAGCACGAAGAATCTTGTGTAAAATATTTCAATCGTTTTTAAGATTTTTGAGATCCACAAAATAACGAATTTTAGTAGAAAATCGATTATTTTGTCATTTTGGCCCCTTTTTACGTGCCCTGTTTCTGCTAATTTGTCACAGGAGTTACGAGTTTCGTTTTAAATAGTGTTACTAATTGCATAGTAACGATTTGCTGTATTTCCACATTCAAAACATCGTAGGAAAAGGCGAAAAACCCTTAACTCTCCCCAATACTTACTTTGGTCATAATCCGATTTAAGAGGCTTAATTGGCCAGTAGTGGCCATTTCCTGTCCCAAAACAGTCTTTGTTTTTATTCATTTTATTGTAGAAATATATATCTGCACTAAAGTATTACTTTTACAAAATTCGAGTTTAGTTTTTACAGTTTAAAATGTATATAAATGATAAAAATAGGATTTCAGCCTGAAAAGGAACATTTGTCTTAAAATAGCCCCTTTTTCCGCATTGTTTTATGCAATATTTTCAAGAAATGCATTTTACGGTGAAAGCTTAAGGACGACAGAGTAAGTATCTTTTTATTTTTTGAAAATCTGACCATAAATTCCTGATTTATTCCAATTCAAGTAAGCCAGGGGGGTCTCAACCCGGAATTGCATTAAAGACATCGTTTTGCAGTTAGGGGGGCCCTTTTTAAAATGCCACTTGGTTGTTATTTAGAGACAAATTTTAGACTCTTTTTGTGTTTTCTCTTTGGAAACACCATAAAGCACTGACCTGAGACAGATTTGGTAATTTTTTTGTAAAATCCTTCATTATATAGGAGACACTCCACAACGGGAAATGCTTCCGGGTCGTAGTATACAAACATAGTTCCGTCAAAAATGGATTCGCTCCTTTTGTTGCATTGATTCTGTGTCTATAGAATAGGCAGATGCATGAAATGTGGTTCTGTACACTGGCAGACCATCAGTGTACTGCTAGGATGTGTTTTAATGAATTTGTTGGGAACTAGTTTCTTGCGCGGTCGTGACCTTTCATGGGGGTGTGTCACATGCAGATCCCGAAATAGATGGCAAATTTCAAGGGTGGCTGTGTTCACGGGTGCGTGATTTTAGCTGATGGTGCTATTGATACCACTTTCTTGGTAGTAAATTAAAGACAAAGAAATGGTCTGTCAGGCAGACTAAGTAAAAGATGTCACAAAGACTTCTGAGAGGAGCTAGAAGCTGCCAAATTGACCCATTTTACTATATATTTAATAGGCCCGTTTCGTTGAGGAGTGACACCTATATGAGCCAGAAGTAAAAATTACGAAATTTCACCTTTGGCCACATTTTTGTGTTTGAAGTTGCTTCAATTGATCTGAAAGTAAAGAATTTGTGAAAAATAGACCATATTTTCGAAATTTACGTCATATTTTAACTTGAATTTAAAAAAATTAAAAAATGTTAAAAAGAACAAAGACAATGTTAGAAACCACATCAAATGGGCTCGATTGCTTGTGTTGTCAATTCCTGTGTATTTTTGGATAGGTAATTCCGTTTAGTACTAGTTCAAGGCGAAACTAGCTTCAAAATATCGCTGGAAAGGCGAAAACCCCTTTATCCCAGAAACACCCCGCCTAAATTCAAAAAAGGTGCGTGACATGATTTATTCATTAAATTTGATTTGAAATGAACCTTTTTTGCACAAAACGCCCTTTGTTTTGCTTATCGCACAATAGATAAAGCAAATTATTACAAAATTCTGGATTTTAAGTCGATTTAATACATATTTAATCATTTCAATAACAGAAAATGACTTTTTAATGTTTAACATTTAGCCCCCCCCCCCCCATTTTTGTATCCCCCCCCTTCTTGATTTCCTTCTATTTCCTATACAAAATCATTTTCAAGTAGGAGAAACACGTACGCAGTAATCATGAATTTCAAAGATATTTTGAAAGCATTTTTAAATGAAAATAGACTGCAGAAACCCTTTATCCTATGAAGACTTATTTTACTATTGATTTCTGTTTTGTGTGTTTTCCACATTTGTGTTGTCTTTAAAACCTTTGTTTTTCCTTCTCAAAGACACGGTTTTCAGCTAACTTGAATATCTGAAGACGGGAAATAGCACGAAGAATCTTGTGTAAAATATTTCAATCGTTTTTAAGATTTTTGAGATCCACAAAATAACGAATTTTAGTAGAAAATCGATTATTTTGTCATTTTGGCCCCTTTTTACGTGCCCTGTTTCTGCTAATTTGTCACAGGAGTTACGAGTTTCGTTTTAAATAGTGTTACTAATTGCATAGTAACGATTTGCTGTATTTCCACATTCAAAACATCGTAGGAAAAGGCGAAAAACCCTTAACTCTCCCCAATACTTACTTTGGTCATAATCCGATTTAAGAGGCTTAATTGGCCAGTAGTGGCCATTTCCTGTCCCAAAACAGTCTTTGTTTTTATTCATTTTATTGTAGAAATATATATCTGCACTAAAGTATTACTTTTACAAAATTCGAGTTTAGTTTTTACAGTTTAAAATGTATATAAATGATAAAAATAGGATTTCAGCCTGAAAAGGAACATTTGTCTTAAAATAGCCCCTTTTTCCGCATTGTTTTATGCAATATTTTCAAGAAATGCATTTTACGGTGAAAGCTTAAGGACGACAGAGTAAGTATCTTTTTATTTTTTGAAAATCTGACCATAAATTCCTGATTTATTCCAATTCAAGTAAGCCAGGGGGGTCTCAACCCGGAATTGCATTAAAGACATCGTTTTGCAGTTAGGGGGGCCCTTTTTAAAATGCCACTTGGTTGTTATTTAGAGACAAATTTTAGACTCTTTTTGTGTTTTCTCTTTGGAAACACCATAAAGCACTGACCTGAGACAGATTTGGTAATTTTTTTGTAAAATCCTTCATTATATAGGAGACACTCCACAACGGGAAATGCTTCCGGGTCGTAGTATACAAACATAGTTCCGTCAAAAATGGATTCGCTCCTTTTGTTGCATTGATTCTGTGTCTATAGAATAGGCAGATGCATGAAATGTGGTTCTGTACACTGGCAGACCATCAGTGTACTGCTAGGATGTGTTTTAATGAATTTGTTGGGAACTAGTTTCTTGCGCGGTCGTGACCTTTCATGGGGGTGTGTCACATGCAGATCCCGAAATAGATGGCAAATTTCAAGGGTGGCTGTGTTCACGGGTGCGTGATTTTAGCTGATGGTGCTATTGATACCACTTTCTTGGTAGTAAATTAAAGACAAAGAAATGGTCTGTCAGGCAGACTAAGTAAAAGATGTCACAAAGACTTCTGAGAGGAGCTAGAAGCTGCCAAATTGACCCATTTTACTATATATTTAATAGGCCCGTTTCGTTGAGGAGTGACACCTATATGAGCCAGAAGTAAAAATTACGAAATTTCACCTTTGGCCACATTTTTGTGTTTGAAGTTGCTTCAATTGATCTGAAAGTAAAGAATTTGTGAAAAATAGACCATATTTTCGAAATTTACGTCATATTTTAACTTGAATTTAAAAAAATTAAAAAATGTTAAAAAGAACAAAGACAATGTTAGAAACCACATCAAATGGGCTCGATTGCTTGTGTTGTCAATTCCTGTGTATTTTTGGATAGGTAATTCCGTTTAGTACTAGTTCAAGGCGAAACTAGCTTCAAAATATCGTTGGAAAGGCGAAAACCCCTTTATCCCAGAAACACCCCGCCTAAATTCAAAAAAGGTGCGTGACATGATTTATTCATTAAATTTGATTTGAAATGAACCTTTTTTGCACAAAACGCCCTTTGTTTTGCTTATCGCACAATAGATAAAGCAAATTATTACAAAATTCTGGATTTTAAGTCGATTTAATACATATTTAATCATTTCAATAACAGAAAATGACTTTTTAATGTTTAACATTTAGCCCCCCCCCCCATTTTTGTATCCCCCCCCCCTTCTTGATTTCCTTCTATTTCCTATACAAAATCATTTTCAAGTAGGAGAAACACGTACGCAGTAATCATGAATTTCAAAGATATTTTGAAAGCATTTTTAAATGAAAATAGACTGCAGAAACCCTTTATCCTATGAAGACTTATTTTACTATTGATTTCTGTTTTGTGTGTTTTCCACATTTGTGTTGTCTTTAAAACCTTTGTTTTTCCTTCTCAAAGACACGGTTTTCAGCTAACTTGAATATCTGAAGACGGGAAATAGCACGAAGAATCTTGTGTAAAATATTTCAATCGTTTTTAAGATTTTTGAGATCCACAAAATAACGAATTTTAGTAGAAAATCGATTATTTTGTCATTTTGGCCCCTTTTTACGTGCCCTGTTTCTGCTAATTTGTCACAGGAGTTACGAGTTTCGTTTTAAATAGTGTTACTAATTGCATAGTAACGATTTGCTGTATTTCCACATTCAAAACATCGTAGGAAAAGGCGAAAAACCCTTAACTCTCCCCAATACTTACTTTGGTCATAATCCGATTTAAGAGGCTTAATTGGCCAGTAGTGGCCATTTCCTGTCCCAAAACAGTCTTTGTTTTTATTCATTTTATTGTAGAAATATATATCTGCACTAAAGTATTACTTTTACAAAATTCGAGTTTAGTTTTTACAGTTTAAAATGTATATAAATGATAAAAATAGGATTTCAGCCTGAAAAGGAACATTTGTCTTAAAATAGCCCCTTTTTCCGCATTGTTTTATGCAATATTTTCAAGAAATGCATTTTACGGTGAAAGCTTAAGGACGACAGAGTAAGTATCTTTTTATTTTTTGAAAATCTGACCATAAATTCCTGATTTATTCCAATTCAAGTAAGCCAGGGGGGTCTCAACCCGGAATTGCATTAAAGACATCGTTTTGCAGTTAGGGGGGCCCTTTTTAAAATGCCACTTGGTTGTTATTTAGAGACAAATTTTAGACTCTTTTTGTGTTTTCTCTTTGGAAACACCATAAAGCACTGACCTGAGACAGATTTGGTAATTTTTTTGTAAAATCCTTCATTATATAGGAGACACTCCACAACGGGAAATGCTTCCGGGTCGTAGTATACAAACATAGTTCCGTCAAAAATGGATTCGCTCCTTTTGTTGCATTGATTCTGTGTCTATAGAATAGGCAGATGCATGAAATGTGGTTCTGTACACTGGCAGACCATCAGTGTACTGCTAGGATGTGTTTTAATGAATTTGTTGGGAACTAGTTTCTTGCGCGGTCGTGACCTTTCATGGGGGTGTGTCACATGCAGATCCCGAAATAGATGGCAAATTTCAAGGGTGGCTGTGTTCACGGGTGCGTGATTTTAGCTGATGGTGCTATTGATACCACTTTCTTGGTAGTAAATTAAAGACAAAGAAATGGTCTGTCAGGCAGACTAAGTAAAAGATGTCACAAAGACTTCTGAGAGGAGCTAGAAGCTGCCAAATTGACCCATTTTACTATATATTTAATAGGCCCGTTTCGTTGAGGAGTGACACCTATATGAGCCAGAAGTAAAAATTACGAAATTTCACCTTTGGCCACATTTTTGTGTTTGAAGTTGCTTCAATTGATCTGAAAGTAAAGAATTTGTGAAAAATAGACCATATTTTCGAAATTTACGTCATATTTTAACTTGAATTTAAAAAAATTAAAAAATGTTAAAAAGAACAAAGACAATGTTAGAAACCACATCAAATGGGCTCGATTGCTTGTGTTGTCAATTCCTGTGTATTTTTGGATAGGTAATTCCGTTTAGTACTAGTTCAAGGCGAAACTAGCTTCAAAATATCGTTGGAAAGGCGAAAACCCCTTTATCCCAGAAACACCCCGCCTAAATTCAAAAAAGGTGCGTGACATGATTTATTCATTAAATTTGATTTGAAATGAACCTTTTTTTGCACAAAACGCCCTTTGTTTTGCTTATCGCACAATAGATAAAGCAAATTATTACAAAATTCTGGATTTTAAGTCGATTTAATACATATTTAATCATTTCAATAACAGAAAATGACTTTTTAATGTTTAACATTTAGCCCCCCCCCCATTTTTGTATCCCCCCCCCCTTCTTGATTTCCTTCTATTTCCTATACAAAATCATTTTCAAGTAGGAGAAACACGTACGCAGTAATCATGAATTTCAAAGATATTTTGAAAGCATTTTTAAATGAAAATAGACTGCAGAAACCCTTTATCCTATGAAGACTTATTTTACTATTGATTTCTGTTTTGTGTGTTTTCCACATTTGTGTTGTCTTTAAAACCTTTGTTTTTCCTTCTCAAAGACACGGTTTTCAGCTAACTTGAATATCTGAAGACGGGAAATAGCACGAAGAATCTTGTGTAAAATATTTCAATCGTTTTTAAGATTTTTGAGATCCACAAAATAACGAATTTTAGTAGAAAATCGATTATTTTGTCATTTTGGCCCCTTTTTACGTGCCCTGTTTCTGCTAATTTGTCACAGGAGTTACGAGTTTCGTTTTAAATAGTGTTACTAATTGCATAGTAACGATTTGCTGTATTTCCACATTCAAAACATCGTAGGAAAAGGCGAAAAACCCTTAACTCTCCCCAATACTTACTTTGGTCATAATCCGATTTAAGAGGCTTAATTGGCCAGTAGTGGCCATTTCCTGTCCCAAAACAGTCTTTGTTTTTATTCATTTTATTGTAGAAATATATATCTGCACTAAAGTATTACTTTTACAAAATTCGAGTTTAGTTTTTACAGTTTAAAATGTATATAAATGATAAAAATAGGATTTCAGCCTGAAAAGGAACATTTGTCTTAAAATAGCCCCTTTTTCCGCATTGTTTTATGCAATATTTTCAAGAAATGCATTTTACGGTGAAAGCTTAAGGACGACAGAGTAAGTATCTTTTTATTTTTTGAAAATCTGACCATAAATTCCTGATTTATTCCAATTCAAGTAAGCCAGGGGGGTCTCAACCCGGAATTGCATTAAAGACACGTTTTGCAGTTAGGGGGGCCCTTTTTAAAATGCCACTTGGTTGTTATTTAGAGACAAATTTTAGACTCTTTTTGTGTTTTCTCTTTGGAAACACCATAAAGCACTGACCTGAGACAGATTTGGTAATTTTTTTGTAAAATCCTTCATTATATAGGAGACACTCCACAACGGGAAATGCTTCCGGGTCGTAGTATACAAACATAGTTCCGTCAAAAATGGATTCGCTCCTTTTGTTGCATTGATTCTGTGTCTATAGAATAGGCAGATGCATGAAATGTGGTTCTGTACACTGGCAGACCATCAGTGTACTGCTAGGATGTGTTTTAATGAATTTGTTGGGAACTAGTTTCTTGCGCGGTCGTGACCTTTCATGGGGGTGTGTCACATGCAGATCCCGAAATAGATGGCAAATTTCAAGGGTGGCTGTGTTCACGGGTGCGTGATTTTAGCTGATGGTGCTATTGATACCACTTTCTTGGTAGTAAATTAAAGACAAAGAAATGGTCTGTCAGGCAGACTAAGTAAAAGATGTCACAAAGACTTCTGAGAGGAGCTAGAAGCTGCCAAATTGACCCATTTTACTATATATTTAATAGGCCCGTTTCGTTGAGGAGTGACACCTATATGAGCCAGAAGTAAAAATTACGAAATTTCACCTTTGGCCACATTTTTGTGTTTGAAGTTGCTTCAATTGATCTGAAAGTAAAGAATTTGTGAAAAATAGACCATATTTTCGAAATTTACGTCATATTTTAACTTGAATTTAAAAAAATTAAAAAATGTTAAAAAGAACAAAGACAATGTTAGAAACCACATCAAATGGGCTCGATTGCTTGTGTTGTCAATTCCTGTGTATTTTTGGATAGGTAATTCCGTTTAGTACTAGTTCAAGGCGAAACTAGCTTCAAAATATCGTTGGAAAGGCGAAAACCCCTTTATCCCAGAAACACCCCGCCTAAATTCAAAAAAGGTGCGTGACATGATTTATTCATTAAATTTGATTTGAAATGAACCTTTTTTGCACAAAACGCCCTTTGTTTTGCTTATCGCACAATAGATAAAGCAAATTATTACAAAATTCTGGATTTTAAGTCGATTTAATACATATTTAATCATTTCAATAACAGAAAATGACTTTTTAATGTTTAACATTTAGCCCCCCCCCCATTTTTGTATCCCCCCCCTTCTTGATTTCCTTCTATTTCCTATACAAAATCATTTTCAAGTAGGAGAAACACGTACGCAGTAATCATGAATTTCAAAGATATTTTGAAAGCATTTTTAAATGAAAATAGACTGCAGAAACCCTTTATCCTATGAAGACTTATTTTACTATTGATTTCTGTTTTGTGTGTTTTCCACATTTGTGTTGTCTTTAAAACCTTTGTTTTTCCTTCTCAAAGACACGGTTTTCAGCTAACTTGAATATCTGAAGACGGGAAATAGCACGAAGAATCTTGTGTAAAATATTTCAATCGTTTTTAAGATTTTTGAGATCCACAAAATAACGAATTTTAGTAGAAAATCGATTATTTTGTCATTTTGGCCCCTTTTTACGTGCCCTGTTTCTGCTAATTTGTCACAGGAGTTACGAGTTTCGTTTTAAATAGTGTTACTAATTGCATAGTAACGATTTGCTGTATTTCCACATTCAAAACATCGTAGGAAAAGGCGAAAAACCCTTAACTCTCCCCAATACTTACTTTGGTCATAATCCGATTTAAGAGGCTTAATTGGCCAGTAGTGGCCATTTCCTGTCCCAAAACAGTCTTTGTTTTTATTCATTTTATTGTAGAAATATATATCTGCACTAAAGTATTACTTTTACAAAATTCGAGTTTAGTTTTTACAGTTTAAAATGTATATAAATGATAAAAATAGGATTTCAGCCTGAAAAGGAACATTTGTCTTAAAATAGCCCCTTTTTCCGCATTGTTTTATGCAATATTTTCAAGAAATGCATTTTACGGTGAAAGCTTAAGGACGACAGAGTAAGTATCTTTTTATTTTTTGAAAATCTGACCATAAATTCCTGATTTATTCCAATTCAAGTAAGCCAGGGGGGTCTCAACCCGGAATTGCATTAAAGACATCGTTTTGCAGTTAGGGGGGCCCTTTTTAAAATGCCACTTGGTTGTTATTTAGAGACAAATTTTAGACTCTTTTTGTGTTTTCTCTTTGGAAACACCATAAAGCACTGACCTGAGACAGATTTGGTAATTTTTTTGTAAAATCCTTCATTATATAGGAGACACTCCACAACGGGAAATGCTTCCGGGTCGTAGTATACAAACATAGTTCCGTCAAAAATGGATTCGCTCCTTTTGTTGCATTGATTCTGTGTCTATAGAATAGGCAGATGCATGAAATGTGGTTCTGTACACTGGCAGACCATCAGTGTACTGCTAGGATGTGTTTTAATGAATTTGTTGGGAACTAGTTTCTTGCGCGGTCGTGACCTTTCATGGGGGTGTGTCACATGCAGATCCCGAAATAGATGGCAAATTTCAAGGGTGGCTGTGTTCACGGGTGCGTGATTTTAGCTGATGGTGCTATTGATACCACTTTCTTGGTAGTAAATTAAAGACAAAGAAATGGTCTGTCAGGCAGACTAAGTAAAAGATGTCACAAAGACTTCTGAGAGGAGCTAGAAGCTGCCAAATTGACCCATTTTACTATATATTTAATAGGCCCGTTTCGTTGAGGAGTGACACCTATATGAGCCAGAAGTAAAAATTACGAAATTTCACCTTTGGCCACATTTTTGTGTTTGAAGTTGCTTCAATTGATCTGAAAGTAAAGAATTTGTGAAAAATAGACCATATTTTCGAAATTTACGTCATATTTTAACTTGAATTTAAAAAAATTAAAAAATGTTAAAAAGAACAAAGACAATGTTAGAAACCACATCAAATGGGCTCGATTGCTTGTGTTGTCAATTCCTGTGTATTTTTGGATAGGTAATTCCGTTTAGTACTAGTTCAAGGCGAAACTAGCTTCAAAATATCGTTGGAAAGGCGAAAACCCCTTTATCCCAGAAACACCCCGCCTAAATTAAAAAAAGGTGCGTGACATGATTTATTCATTAAATTTGATTTGAAATGAACCTTTTTTGCACAAAACGCCCTTTGTTTTGCTTATCGCACAATAGATAAAGCAAATTATTACAAAATTCTGGATTTTAAATCGATTTAATACATATTTAATCATTTCAATAACAGAAAATGACTTTTTAATGTTTAACATTTAGCCCCCCCCCCCATTTTTGTATCCTCCCCCTTCTTGATTTCCTTCTATTTCCTATACAAAATCATTTTCAAGTAGGAGAAACACGTACGCAGTAATCATGAATTTCAAAGATATTTTGAAAGCATTTTTAAATGAAAATAGACTGCAGAAACCCTTTATCCTATGAAGACTTATTTTACTATTGATTTCTGTTTTGTGTGTTTTCCACATTTGTGTTGTCTTTAAAACCTTTGTTTTTCCTTCTCAAAGACACGGTTTTCAGCTAACTTGAATATCTGAAGACGGGAAATAGCACGAAGAATCTTGTGTAAAATATTTCAATCGTTTTTAAGATTTTTGAGATCCACAAAATAACGAATTTTAGTAGAAAATCGATTATTTTGTCATTTTGGCCCCTTTTTACGTGCCCTGTTTCTGCTAATTTGTCACAGGAGTTACGAGTTTCGTTTTAAATAGTGTTACTAATTGCATAGTAACGATTTGCTGTATTTCCACATTCAAAACATCGTAGGAAAAGGCGAAAAACCCTTAACTCTCCCCAATACTTACTTTGGTCATAATCCGATTTAAGAGGCTTAATTGGCCAGTAGTGGCCATTTCCTGTCCCAAAACAGTCTTTGTTTTTATTCATTTTATTGTAGAAATATATATCTGCACTAAAGTATTACTTTTACAAAATTCGAGTTTAGTTTTTACAGTTTAAAATGTATATAAATGATAAAAATAGGATTTCAGCCTGAAAAGGAACATTTGTCTTAAAATAGCCCCTTTTTCCGCATTGTTTTATGCAATATTTTCAAGAAATGCATTTTACGGTGAAAGCTTAAGGACGACAGAGTAAGTATCTTTTTATTTTTTGAAAATCTGACCATAAATTCCTGATTTATTCCAATTCAAGTAAGCCAGGGGGGTCTCAACCCGGAATTGCATTAAAGACATCGTTTTGCAGTTAGGGGGGCCCTTTTTAAAATGCCACTTGGTTGTTATTTAGAGACAAATTTTAGACTCTTTTTGTGTTTTCTCTTTGGAAACACCATAAAGCACTGACCTGAGACAGATTTGGTAATTTTTTTGTAAAATCCTTCATTATATAGGAGACACTCCACAACGGGAAATGCTTCCGGGTCGTAGTATACAAACATAGTTCCGTCAAAAATGGATTCGCTCCTTTTGTTGCATTGATTCTGTGTCTATAGAATAGGCAGATGCATGAAATGTGGTTCTGTACACTGGCAGACCATCAGTGTACTGCTAGGATGTGTTTTAATGAATTTGTTGGGAACTAGTTTCTTGCGCGGTCGTGACCTTTCATGGGGGTGTGTCACATGCAGATCCCGAAATAGATGGCAAATTTCAAGGGTGGCTGTGTTCACGGGTGCGTGATTTTAGCTGATGGTGCTATTGATACCACTTTCTTGGTAGTAAATTAAAGACAAAGAAATGGTCTGTCAGGCAGACTAAGTAAAAGATGTCACAAAGACTTCTGAGAGGAGCTAGAAGCTGCCAAATTGACCCATTTTACTATATATTTAATAGGCCCGTTTCGTTGAGGAGTGACACCTATATGAGCCAGAAGTAAAAATTACGAAATTTCACCTTTGTCCACATTTTTGTGTTTGAAGTTGCTTCAATTGATCTGAAAGTAAAGAATTTGTGAAAAATAGACCATATTTTCGAAATTTACGTCATATTTTAACTTGAATTTAAAAAAATTAAAAAATGTTAAAAAGAACAAAGACAATGTTAGAAACCACATCAAATGGGCTCGATTGCTTGTGTTGTCAATTCCTGTGTATTTTTGGATAGGTAATTCCGTTTAGTACTAGTTCAAGGCGAAACTAGCTTCAAAATATCGTTGGAAAGGCGAAAACCCCTTTATCCCAGAAACACCCCGCCTAAATTCAAAAAAGGTGCGTGACATGATTTATTCATTAAATTTGATTTGAAATGAACCTTTTTTGCACAAAACGCCCTTTGTTTTGCTTATCGCACAATAGATAAAGCAAATTATTACAAAATTCTGGATTTTAAGTCGATTTAATACATATTTAATCATTTCAATAACAGAAAATGACTTTTTAATGTTTAACATTTAGCCCCCCCCCCCATTTTTGTATCCCCCCCCTTCTTGATTTCCTTCTATTTCCTATACAAAATCATTTTCAAGTAGGAGAAACACGTACGCAGTAATCATGAATTTCAAAGATATTTTGAAAGCATTTTTAAATGAAAATAGACTGCAGAAACCCTTTATCCTATGAAGACTTATTTTACTATTGATTTCTGTTTTGTGTGTTTTCCACATTTGTGTTGTCTTTAAAACCTTTGTTTTTCCTTCTCAAAGACACGGTTTTCAGCTAACTTGAATATCTGAAGACGGGAAATAGCACGAAGAATCTTGTGTAAAATATTTCAATCGTTTTTAAGATTTTTGAGATCCACAAAATAACGAATTTTAGTAGAAAATCGATTATTTTGTCATTTTGGCCCCTTTTTACGTGCCCTGTTTCTGCTAATTTGTCACAGGAGTTACGAGTTTCGTTTTAAATAGTGTTACTAATTGCATAGTAACGATTTGCTGTATTTCCACATTCAAAACATCGTAGGAAAAGGCGAAAAACCCTTAACTCTCCCCAATACTTACTTTGGTCATAATCCGATTTAAGAGGCTTAATTGGCCAGTAGTGGCCATTTCCTGTCCCAAAACAGTCTTTGTTTTTATTCATTTTATTGTAGAAATATATATCTGCACTAAAGTATTACTTTTACAAAATTCGAGTTTAGTTTTTACAGTTTAAAATGTATATAAATGATAAAAATAGGATTTCAGCCTGAAAAGGAACATTTGTCTTAAAATAGCCCCTTTTTCCGCATTGTTTTATGCAATATTTTCAAGAAATGCATTTTACGGTGAAAGCTTAAGGACGACAGAGTAAGTATCTTTTTATTTTTTGAAAATCTGACCATAAATTCCTGATTTATTCCAATTCAAGTAAGCCAGGGGGGTCTCAACCCGGAATTGCATTAAAGACATCGTTTTGCAGTTAGGGGGGCCCTTTTTAAAATGCCACTTGGTTGTTATTTAGAGACAAATTTTAGACTCTTTTTGTGTTTTCTCTTTGGAAACACCATAAAGCACTGACCTGAGACAGATTTGGTAATTTTTTTGTAAAATCCTTCATTATATAGGAGACACTCCACAACGGGAAATGCTTCCGGGTCGTAGTATACAAACATAGTTCCGTCAAAAATGGATTCGCTCCTTTTGTTGCATTGATTCTGTGTCTATAGAATAGGCAGATGCATGAAATGTGGTTCTGTACACTGGCAGACCATCAGTGTACTGCTAGGATGTGTTTTAATGAATTTGTTGGGAACTAGTTTCTTGCGCGGTCGTGACCTTTCATGGGGGTGTGTCACATGCAGATCCCGAAATAGATGGCAAATTTCAAGGGTGGTTGTGTTCACGGGTGCGTGATTTTAGCTGATGGTGCTATTGATACCACTTTCTTGGTAGTAAATTAAAGACAAAGAAATGGTCTGTCAGGCAGACTAAGTAAAAGATGTCACAAAGACTTCTGAGAGGAGCTAGAAGCTGCCAAATTGACCCATTTTACTATATATTTAATAGGCCCGTTTCGTTGAGGAGTGACACCTCATACGTGAGGACTGACCGACATTTTTGTTAACAGTCAACAAACATCACTCAAATATGATGCACAGATTAATTCAAATCGGAGAAATGCTCCAATGTAGTCAAAAGACGTTACAATAAGTTTGGGCACAAATGCCAGGCAACCGGAAGTGTGGCAGGCATACCTAGGCTACTGAAACGTCTGGAATGACACCTTAGTACTTCCCAGATAGCTGCAACTGAATGAGGGCTCGATGTCAATCAGAGTTATTGACGCAGAGTGATGTCACATCCCGTACTTACAGTTTACCTTTCTGATGTGAAAATGTAGACGTGACGGTGACCCTTTTCAATTTGCGATTTAGTAATGTTATTGTCAAAAGGCATCAATGAAATTTTGACATCTTCTGTGAAAATGGTTAATCTTTATTATTTGAAAATTTCAAGCCCCTATCTAAAATATTAATGGAGATATATTAAGTTACATGCCATGGCGGTTTAGAAGATCTGTTCAGTGTATGTTTGGTTTCATTTCAGATGTATCAACTTATCACAGGGAAGCATATCCTGAACATCTAAATCCGTTCGCAAACGACAATACAGACGTCATCACCGATTTTCAAGGTAAAAAATACCACTCTTTTTTAATTAAGTTTCGTCACTAAAATGATTACTGGAAAGTTGGTTTGGTTCATACATATCTTATTGCCAAAATACATTTTTACAGAATATACAAACACTACATTATAAGACATATACACAATCACTGGTGGTGAACTAAAACAATTTTCACTACAACGTAAGGTATAGATATTTTGTGTTTAAATGTGAGTTTATCGATTTTTTTTCTAATGACAATGAACGTGTTCTAAAAACAGACCGGGTTTACCGTTTTGTATTGGCAAACTGTCGGTGTTGTTATAAAATCTCGTAATTACGGCTTCGATAAAGCCGTAGTTACGATATTTTATAACAACACCGACGGAATACATTGATCGCGAAAAAAATTCCCTCGCTTTGCCGAGTTCACCACCAGTGACAATAAAGACAAAAGGGTTTGGCCACAAGTTCTCACAACTTAGATTCGGCCAGTCTATCAATCTGATTTACACGAAAGTCAGTCTACGAAATACAGAGGTAGGCCTATCTTGAAAAGATTTCAGACCGGAATAACTGAAGACAGTTGTGTTCCAGTTATGCAGCGAATACTGTAATTGGACAATAAATCAAAGTAGCGATGGACGTTTTTCTCTACAACAAAGTACAGATATTTTGCGTTTAAATGTGAGTTTAAAGATCTGATTGGATAGTTTTTCTGATAACAATTAATGAATTTGTTCTAAAAATAGACAGGGTTTACCGATATGTATTGACAAACCGTCCGCGTTGTTATAAAATCTCGTAACTACGGCTTTATCGAAGCCGTACTTACGATATTTCATAACAACACCGACGGAATACAATGATCGCAAGTCGAGTTCACCACCAGTGGTAACATACAACATAGTTTCGAGAGAACTGATTGTTAAAAGACACGGTAAATTTATGTAAAATAAATAATAAATGAATAAATGAATAAAATAGAAACAAAAATGAGAAAAGGTTCTGATGGCAATGGGTTCTAAAATCGGAAAAATATAAATAAATAAATGGGAAATAAATAAATAAATAATAAAAAAGATAATAGAAAAAAATGAAATAAAAAAATATAAAGAAGAAAAAAAACATTTTTTTTTTCGATTTGTTCTCTTTTAATCTAGATCTTTCTCAAAAGTCGGCAGATCTAAAATATCTTTGACTTAAAAATGTCAAAATATTTTCAGGAGCAGCAGTCATTGGAAGCATTGATGATTATCCCGAGTACCTTAACCCTTTCTCTGATGAAGATGATGACGATGATGTTGATGACGATTATGGAAATGCTTAAAAGATCACTGCACACAGATTTAATAATATAGTTTGAATCGTTTGATTGGAGCGTGTTTTTCGCTTATTATAATCATTTTGTTTTGATTTTTTAAAGGTATACAACATGTATATAATGAAAACACAACATAAATATGAGATAAAACGGTACAACGGTAACCACGATAAATCTGAGCCTCCAGCTTCTAACACGTATGTGTACTGCGACAGGGTTTTACGCTAGTGAAACTGTGCTGAAAACACGCATAGAAAAAAGGTAATATTCAAGGAGTAGGGTTCATTTTAGATTTGCTCTGTAGAAGGCCAGATGGTTCAAATACCTTTGGTCAAGGGGGCCATTTTGCAAAAATATGGGTTATTGAATACAAATGCATTTCTGTACATACAAGCAGATGCAACTCAAAAGAAAATTGTAATAGGCACAGTGCTTGAATATTATAAACATTTCTTTTTTTCTTGTTTAGTTTACCTTAGCATGAAGTGCTGGGTATTGAGCTATTGTGATCGCTCACCGTCCGTCGTCCGTCTGTCTCTCCGTTCGTCCGTCTGTCTGTCCACAATTACTAGGCCTAGAGTTTTGAAACTTTGTACGTAGCCACGTCTAAAGACCTTTACTTCAAATTATTGTGATATCAGGAAAATTGACCCTATGTTGTGGGGTATCAGATTTCACATAGAGACAAAGTAGGAAATCTTGTTCAATCTTCTCCTGAACCGTTTGGTCTAGAGCTTTGATAGTTTGTGTGTAGAATCGTCTCAAGGGTTTCTACCAGCATCGTCTAAAGACCCTTTACTTCAAATTATCGTGATACGAGGACAATTGGCCCTATGTTGTGGGTATCGAATTTCATATAGAGACAAAGAAGGAAATCTTTTACAATCTTCTTCTCCTGAGCCGTTTGGCTTAGAGCTTTGAAATTTTGTGTGTAGAATCGTCTCAATGCCTTCTACCAAAATACTTCAAATTATTGTGATACAAGGAAAGTTGGTCCTATGTTGTGGGTATCGAATTTCATAAAGAGACAAATAAGAAAATCTTGTACAATCTTCTTCTCCTGAACTGTTTGGCCTAGAGCTTTGTGAAAATTTGTGTGTAGAATTGTCTCATGAATTTCTCCAATTCTGTTTGTCAGAGATCTTTATGGTAAATTTTGCATTTTCCATGATAGTATAACTCTCTAATACCATCATTGTTGAAATTGTTTCCTGTAATGATAGTTGGCCAGGGTTGTGTATGTGAGATGAGACAAAAGTTAACATCTTCATGATCTCTAAAGTGAGCGATATAGGACCTTTTTGGCCCTCTTGTTTTAGTGAGCCTAGACCTTATGTCCGTGGAACTAAATGTCACAGTCTTTGTGTCGACGGCGTCATTTATGCGCAAAACGAACATGTTTCATCTGTACGTACGTACAGGCTGATTAGGATCCATGGTGATCTCCGATAATATAGCTCTGGTCCTTCTTTCCAGATCATGGCCCGTTTTCTTTTTTGTGTACGTATACATCGTCGCTTTTCAACATAAACCTCGTAACTGCAGCTTGTCTTAAGCTGCAGTTACGAGGTTTTTGTTGAAAAGCAGCGGGCCATGCTGGTTATCGATGAATAAACGCTAAAATAGGATCATTGTTGTGCTTCGCTTATCAAACATATGAGGTGCAAGAATTATTACATGTCTATTTACATGGGTTGTTAAGTTTTGAAATAAGTGCTAAAATGTGAAAAAATATGTGCAATTTACTTGCATATTTAACCCTTTACAATATTATTGATGATTGTGCCAACTTCCAGAAAAAAATCATACCTTTTCCAAACAAGTCCTGGCCCCAGTTTCTCGAAAATACTTAAGTACGTTCTCAGGCTCAAATCTGAGCACCGTGCTCAAATTGCACGAAATCCACATGAACTTCAATCGAATACCCTTCAACGTTGGAGACTATTCCTTTGAAGTTGAGCATGTTCTCATGAGTATGCAAAAAATTCTATGGAAACATTAAGACTAAATAAGAAAAACAAAATATGTTTATAATCTAACGTAGGGGCCTACTTCATGGGCATCCGCGAACTAAATGACCTCAAAAAACGTGAAATAACCATATGTCATGTTTAAATTCATATACGTTTTTCTTTTCAGATTCATTTGAATGCAAACGGAGACCTAAAACCAAACCTGAGCCTACTCGACGCCAGCAAAACAACTCCTTCCTCTCAAGCCAGTGCCCGTGTTAGCAGGGACAAGCCAATCAAAATTGCCCCAGCGCCTCTAGCGTCGATGACCGTAGCGCCACCAGTGTTGAACTTTAGCCAAGCTTTCTTCCAACCATTCGTTCATGAATTAAATCTAGTGCAACTACCACCTCATCTAAGTCAATTTAACAACAACAATCAGCTACAGTTGGGTTCCAAAATGACAATACCGATTTCAACACCACAGAAAAGTGGTGATTCTGATAACCGGGCGGATAGTTTGAAAATGGCAGAAGCTTTAACGAACAAAATTGATCGACAAAATTTTACTTCAAATCGGAGCGGTCATTATTTATCCTCACAGGATATCGTCGGTGCTACTACAAAACCGCGTAACTCCAGCTTTACTCAAGCTGGAGTTACGCGGTTTTGCAATAGCACTGACGATATACAGCAACGAGGTGCTACAAGACATTCCACGGAAAGAAAGAATGGCAATGTTGCCGATTCGGTCACACCTGTTCCAACTGAATTGTTCATGAATCGAGCATTTAATCAAATTGCAATGGATAATGTGATAAAGGCCGCTAATGCCGCTAAAATATTTGACCAGACAAATGACGATTCTGACGATTCTGTAAGTGATGTAGAAGAAATTGACCTTGACATTGCCAACAAAGATGGCGCGGTTGATAGATACCTTTATACGATGGACACTGGAAATTTAGGCCCGAATAACATGCATGCAGCTAGTAGCAATAAACAAGAATCGGATTACATAAAGACTTTAATGAATATGCATGATCAAAACGGAATTGCAAATTCAAGAGCAAAGAACAATACAGTATATCGCGACGACGATAATCAGCTGAACAGAAACAATGCTGATCTGGAAACAAACGGTGGTCCTAATAGTGATGCTAACAAAATGAATAATGATATAAAACATGCCAACTTTAATGGCGTCGATAACGATATTGATAACAACAATGCAATTAATCACGATTTAAAGGGCATTGAAAGTGTCAATGATGACAATGACGCAATTGTTAACGACTTAACAGACATGCAATACGCCAAAGATGACAATTTTGACCAACAAAAGTCAAGTCGTTCTAGGAAAAGGAAAGCGTTTAAACCACAGAGAGTTATTCATGAGAAAGTTTTTATTGTTGACGATGATGTCTGAAATGCTTTTGAACAAGTTATAAGATCTGGAATACTGTCTTTTTGAATTACTGCTTCATAGTTCTAAGAACAGTTTATACCAATTCCCTTTGAAAAATTGTTTCGCTGCATGCAAAGAAAACTTGTAAAATGCTAAATGTATCCTATTCCAAATGATGATGCATTTTGACACACATCAGTGTTGAAGTGTTTGGAAAATAACATCAACGATATTAAAGAAAGGCAAGTAAATGCTGAGAACTAGTTAATATTCTCTTCATTTCCTTTGTCATTTTTCACCACACCTAAAAGGGATTTTCAATCTGACAGTTGGATCAACTTTGTGGACAATGTTCATCCCTACTAAATTTGGAAAAGGAGCTACAATAAGACGAAGTGAAGTTTTTTTTTAAAATGCAACATTTCATTAATTATTTATTTACCAAACCCTATAATGTGGGTACCCATTGGAATCATCGGGATGATTCAAATGAGTACCCACAACATAGCGCTTGGATTTGAAATAAAAAAGTTAGAATACCTTCATGTCCTCTTTTCTGTTGCTTTGGGTTCGTATATAAGACTTGAAGATGTAATAAAATAATGTTTTATTTCATACCCATGTAGGCATATTGTTATTTGGCCAGCCATAATAATTATAAGACAGACCTTTGTTAGGAAAGAATGACGTGCAAGGTTTTAATCACCCCACCCCCCTCCAAAATAAATGAATAAATAAATAAATCAACAACAGTAATAGGCTCTAGTAGGGCGGCCCAATGCGAAGGCTGATCATGCAGATGACAAAATAAATTATGTCAAAGGTGGAGTATGATTTTGCTTATTAGCAAAATTTTCTTGTTTTGTCGAAATGTTTTCCAAGCCTTTAACAAAATCAGGGCTTGTTTTTGGGAAAGAACCGCTCGTCAGAATATAGCTACAATAAGTGATAACATAAAGAAAATTAATTAGCAAAGAGCTGCCAAGGCCAATATTGTGCCGGCGTATTACTAGTAATTAAGTCTGTCCAAAAACAAGGCCAAGTTTTTTGTTTTTCCTGATAAAAGTAATTTTAAAATGCACTGGGAAAACATTGACACAAAAGAAGAAAATGCTGTTAATCAGAATTTTCTCATTTTGCTTCTATATTTTCTTCGATATAGGCCTAATATTGTACTCAAATCCTAGCTTTATGAACAGCAAATTTGTCGCATTTTGTTTTCATATTGAGACAGTCTGATTTTTTGCTTTCATATTGAAACAGTATCAATTTTTGCTGTTTGGAAAAGTGCTAATTAACCCTTTCCCAAACAAGACCTGGTTTTGACATCCCTAATAGAAAAGGCTTTGGAAAACATTGAGACAAAAGAAGAAACTGCTGATAACCAGCAGTTTCTCCTTTTGTCTCAATATTTTCTTTGTCATATTTTACACAAATTCTATCTTTAATAACTTCAATTTGTCATTTGTGGCAGTTTTTGAAGTGGATTGCCCTAAAAATTTGTCGTTTGGTAAAGGGTTAATTAAAGTTATTTCAAATCGGAAAGTACAAGAAGTAAATCAAGGCCGATACTTGTCTGTTCTAAAAGTACAAAAACAATACCAGACGACAACATTGTTCCATTTTTGTCTCTCAAAAGTGTGCATCAAATCACGTGCGTCAATAAATATGTGAAATCTTGCAAGCATTTTAGGCCTACGCGTGATCAGCGTTGGTTCCTTTAACCCTTTACTATATGGCAAAATATGAGGGTGGTCCTACTCAAAAGTTGCCCAAGATGACAATGGGCATCGATTTAAAGAGGGTGTGTATACAATTCATCTCAGAAAATATTGAGACGAAAAAAATGCTGGTTATCAGCATTTCCTTTTTTTGTTGCAATATTTTCTCAAGCCTATTCAATTAGACGCGTCAAAACAAAGTCTTGTTTGGGAAAGGGTTAAGAAGTCCTCACGTGGTGGATTTTGTGTAGTGGTAATATACTTATTTGCAAGACGTCACTAGTTCGAGCCCCACGACCATTATAAATCTTTCGGATTAGAAATGAGCAATTCGATGTCACTGGCGGTGAATTCGGCCAGAGCGTGGGACGTTTTTCGCGATCATAGTATTCCGTCTGTGTTGTTGTGAAATATCTTAACTACGGCTTCGATAAAGCCGTAGTTGCGAGATTTTATAACAACACAGACGGTATGTCAATACATATCGGTAAACCCGGTCTATTTTTAGAACAAATTCATTGTTATTAGAAAAACTATCCAATCAGATCTTTCAACTCACATTTAAACGCAAAATATCACTTTGTTGCAGCGAAAACGTCCCTCGCTTTGGCTGAATTCACCACCAGAGGATGTAAAAAAAAAGAAGAAAAAAAAAAAACCCGACCATATTCTTACTGTCTATTCGTTTGGTATAGATGTCCGTCTGTCCGTACGTCTCCGGTACATTCAAAATCTTATGTATTTTGTTTGTGAACAGTGTTTGTCCTTTTATGTCCTTGTGGCAGATTTAATGCAGTTGTAGCTCCACGGCCATTTTAACTACGTCTTTCGGACGAAACTTAAGATCAATAGGGAACGATTTGATCAAATAAACAGTGACGTAATTTTGGACAAACAATGGTATTTCGAAGGTGTTGAAATAAAATCTCGTAACAACGGCTTGATTCAAGCCGTAGTTGCGAGATTTTATAACAACACGACGGTTTATCAAAACATAATAGCAAACCAAGTCTATTTTAGCAGACAATTCATTGCTATTCCATGTAAAAAAACAACAACCAAATTTTCACTGGCTGTCCGTCTGTATGTATATTAGTGTCACAGTTCGGAATATTGCAGGTGTCTCGTATGTAATATACTAGGCAAAAAAAGAAACGCAACTTCCTTTTCAATTCCTTCTTACGCAAAGACAACAAATCAGATTTGAACAAAATGTAATACATCTAAAGCATTAACATTTCACCTTATAAATTCCACAAAATATTGTTTGTAGTAAATTCCATTAATAAGAAAACACCCAGTTTACACCGGGCGTCAACACAATTTGACAAAAAAAAGTGTATGTAGGTCGAAAAACACATTCTCTTTCGTTCAGTTTGGACCGATATTCGAATGTTGTGAAGTACATGCGATTTATTAGCGGTCTCCATTGCATTTTTAAACCTATCCCGTAGGTGGGGTTAACCTGATGATACGGTTCTGCCTAGAACACGGTGGATAATCACGTGATGCAACAATTTCAGAAAATCTTTAATAACTTTGTTAATACTTGACCGATTTGAATTCGGTTTGAAGCAGAGAAGGTGGACAGACGTCACGCATTAGATGAGCGTGAAAACCGTTTAACTTATAAAAAAGTTATTGAAGATAAACCAAATTTTGTGTTTATCTTCAATAACTTTTTCATCAGATGATTTTTCAAAAATCCACGCATTTAGGTTATTCCTGACATTTTCTCGCCTTCTCTGCTTCAAACCTAATTCAAATTGGTCAAGTATTGACAAAGTTATCGAAGATTACCGGAAATTCTAAGTCACGTGATTATACACCGTGCAGACGTCATATCTCTTGCACGTCCGCTCCTAGCTCTTTCGGTTGTGGTCCCATTGAGAGCCAACAGCGTAAACACTCGAAAATGTGTCGATTTGTTGCCCCATCAATGTCTTGCGACAACATTTTGACTTTTTCAAACAAACAAAATCCGTACTGCAGATTGGCGCTGGTTTTGGCGCAGCCGTTCTATGCGTAGGGTAGTGAGAAGTCTATGAACGCTTTGGCATCTTCTTGGTCTATGTTTTAGCTTGTGTTTGAAGAAACTTTGTTATGAAAGTAGTCACTTAGAAACCACGACAGGGGGAAAATCAGTTTTTAACAATTAACTATGAATCACGTGATGAATTTACGACATCTGAAAAAATGACACTATATTTATGCGTATGGATGCAGGTATATTAAAAATGCACTCAATATCCATTAAAAACATATTTTGTCGAAAATATTACGAAAAATTGGGGTTGCGTATCTTTTTTGTTCTAGTATATATTTTAGAACCTAACATTGTCCATTACGATATTTTTCATTTTCAAAGGGAAATAATCCAATACCGGCAATAATACTGTATTGACAGAGTTGTTTCCCTTTGTTTAAAGAGCGGCGTGATTCTCGATTGGTGAACTCGTTTCCAAATGGTGCAATTTTGGACCATTCCATTTTGAAAGGAGTTGCAGACGATGAAATATTTGACGTTAAATAGTAGAAAGTATGTTATAGCAAAGAAAATATTGAGAGAAAAGGAAAAATTAAGTATTATCAGCAATTTCTTCTTTAATCCCTATGTTTCCCAAACCATTTCTTTATAAGGACGTCAGAACTAGGTCTTGTTTTCGAAGGGGTTAAGAAAAAGCTTGCTAGATCTATATATTTGAGAAAAAAAGAAAATGTTGATAATCAACAATATTTCGTTTGGCTTCAATGTTTTCTGGACTACATTGTAAGACATCAAGAGAAAATAATAAAATACTGGCTACCATTGATTTTAAAAGCATTATTTTCTCAAGGACGTCAAAATAATGGATTTTTTTGCCAAAGTAGTATAAATTGACTGATCAAATTCTTAAAATATGTACATTTTGCTTGTCTTCAATTAATTCTCCAATACCGCGTACGCGAAGTTAGTTCGCCGCGTTTAACGTCAATGACGTCACAACGTCAACGACAATGTCGTTTCTAACGTGATACAAACGTCGTTTCTGTTCACAACCAACTGATATTTCAGAGCGCGCGGTCACGATTTTCTTTGTGAAGAATATCCTAGCTTCAATTGTTAATAAAAGTCGAAATTCTTGAATATGACAAAGCCAACAAGAAAGGGAAATTTCAAATCTCTGAAAGAGTAAGTCGATTTATTTTTAGAAAGTTTTTTTTAAAGAATTCATTCTTCAATAAACATTTGTTAACCTTTTCTTTCACTGGTGGTGAACTCGGTCAAAGCAATGGACGTTTTTCACTACAACAAGGTACAGATATTTTGCGTTTAAATGTGCGTTTAAAGATCTGATTGGATAGTTTTTCTAATAACAATGAATTTGTTCTAAAAATAGACCGGGTTCACCGATATGTATTGACAAACCGTCGGTGTTGTTATAAGATCTCGTAACTACGGCTTTATCGAAGCCGTAGTTACGATATTTATAACAACACCGACGGAATACAATGATCGCGAAAAAACGTCCCACGCTTTGACCGAGTTCACCACAAGTGTCTTTACATCAGACCAAAATTAGAGTTCATATCTAGATGCTATAAAAACATTTATGATTAACTCATTTCAAAGAATTTATTTAATTATCTAAGCCAATAAACACTTCTTATTCTTACTTTTTTATTCGGGTAGATTATTTTATTACAATAGTTCCTACTAAATTTAGTTATATACTCAGTTCCATAAATAAGTGTGCACTTTATTTTGTTTCATTTCTCATTTGATTCTCGACTGAAAATAATACAGCTTGCTATCCTATTGCAGCTAAGAGTTCTAAGAAAATGACATACCCCTTAATTTTTGTCAAAAGGACAGTTTTGGTTTATTTTTCTTATATTAAATGCAGGTGGTATAAAAAAAGTTGCAAAAGTACACAAAAAATGGTTACATGCAAATTTTGTTTAGATCAAGTAAATTGGGGTCTTTTTTGAAAATCTTTTATGGCCACCAATGTTGTCGATACAAGCGAGTGTGTAACGATCGTAGAGAGCTCAAAGACCGCAATATCACTACAGCAGAATGTCATTTTATTCCTGAGTGAGAGCAATGACAAAATCCTGGATATAGCTGATGTTTAGCAGTGATGGAACGTTCCTCACTAAATGACCGACACATGTTCAATCGGATCCAAATCCAGTACAAATCGTGGCCATGAAGAAACTTCAACATTGTTTCTGTTAATAAAAAAGATTCAATTCAATATCGAACGGTATTAAAAATGAAAAATGTTCGATTAATAGAGATAATCAAAATTTTAATTTGACCGAATTTGTGTACTTTTGCAACTTTTATTTTCATACCACCTTCATTTAACCTTAGAAAAACAAACTTAAACTGTTTGTGTGCCTAAATGTTTTAAAAATGTCTGACACTTTCTTGCGACTATAAGCTACGATATGACAGCAAACTCAGTTACTTTTAGTGAGAGATGAGGGGAGAAATGAAACGAAAGAAAGTGCACACTTATTTATGGAACTGAGTATATGTACGGTTCCATCTTAAAGTTGCCGTTGCTATTGAATAAACTGTTAACCCTTTCCCAAAACAAGACCTGTTTTTGACGTCCCTGGTGGAATAAGCTTGGGAAAATATTGAAACAAAAGAAGAAACTGCTGATAACCAGCAGTTTCTCCTTTTGTCTCAATATTTTCTATGCCATATTTTACACAAATTATATCTTTAATAACATCCATTTTGTCATTTGTGTCAGTTTTTGAATTGGACCACCCTAAAATTTTGCCGTTTGGGAAAGGGTTAAAGAACAACACGGATTCTAATCAGACTGCGTGAATACCGTTCTTAGACCCATGACGTTCTTTTCTAAAAGTATTCTAACTTTGTTCCAGGATGTTTGTATACTTCATGTGTTGTGGTCCTGTCAGATACATCGAAGATAAAGAAGCAGAAGTATATTACTCACAGAAGGACAATTTTGTGGATGTTTGCAATGCTTCAACCAGAATAGACAGAGTGCCAAACGGTGCTTATCTTTCAGGTTAGTTAGAAATTAGCATAGAATCTGAAAAAGGGCCCCTTTTGAGCCCGATTTGGTTTGTCGTGGAACCAAGGAAAAACAACAATATTTAAGATGATAATTTTAATAGACGAGCGATGGCATTTCGCTCCCAGTAACCAACCCCTCGATACATTTTCTAGCCCCCATTTATATCCAATGGTATATGCTTTTTTATATATCTTATGGTGATAAAATTATAATTAACATCAATCAGATTTTAGTAAGCGACAGAACAAAGTTCACATGTTTAAGGTATGTTTAAGGTATGCTTAAGGTATGTACATCCGTGTATAGAAATTCAAGGCGAGACGTAAATCTGCGATCTGCGACAGGTTCCAGATCAGTCTGCGTATACATGCAGCCTGGTCAGAAACCGTTTTGTTCTCCAATAGCTTCGCCAAGGTCTGTAGCAACCAAACAATAGTAATATGGATCCAGGTCGAACCGTACCTAGGCACAGGCTGATCTTGAAACATATGGATGTCTTAACCCTTTCCCAGACGGCAAAATGTTAGGAAGATCCACTTTAAAAATCTGCCACGAGTGACAAAATGGAAGTTATTAACGGTAGAATTTGTGTAAAATATGACATAGAAAATATTGAGACAAAAGGAGAAACTGCTGGTTATCAGCAGTTTCTTCTTTTGTTTCAATGTTTTCCCAAGCCTTTTCTTTTAGGGATGTCAAAACCAGGTCTTGTTTGGGAAAGGGTTAAATGCTATAAGGGACGTTTTTCCAGATCTTGTCTCAGATGTAAATTCAGATAAAAGGTGAATGTGTAAGAAGTGAAAGGTTGAACACGAACCATGTCATCAAAAGGAGTATTTAATGCTCCAAAAAGGGCCAATGAAACTCAGCATTACACGCTCTAGCTGAACCTTTGACCCCGAGAACTGTATTGGGCTGTGTTAACGTGGATTCAGTGTGATAATCCCTGATTTTGTATACAAATTTCATTTTCATTAACATTTATTTCATCGTATGCAATACCGGTCTATGGTTTTGTCGGGATCGTTAGTAATCCACGTATGATTTTATTTCAGATGTACCTTCCAATATCAGGGAAGCATACCCGGAATATCTGAACCCATTCGCAAACGACAATACAGACGTCATCACCGACCATCAAGGTAAAAATACCACTCTTTTTTTTTCAATTAATTCTCTCTCCTAAAATGATTACCGGAACATTATGCCCTTGCAAAAGAAGGAAAAGATGGAAAAGCTTCCACGGCACCTATTCTTTTATAAGAATTTAAAGAATAGACTCTGCAATATAAAGTTATATTTTTTACATCAAGTTATATCAAGTTTTCTTTCAATCCAGACATAACCTAGCTCAAATGCCAGCAGATCGATCTAAATTATCTTTGCCCTAAGAACATCACTATTTATTTTCAGGAACAGCAGTCAATGGAAGTATTGTTGATTACCCAGAGTACCTTAACCCTTTCTCTGATGATGGTGATGACGACGATAATGATGGAAATGCTTAGAATACCACCGTACATACGTAGATTGAATTGCAATTGGAATCAGTTGATTGAAGCATGTTTTTTCGCTTATTATAACAAATTTGTTTTAATTTTTAAACGATATGATACATGTAAACGAAAATACAACGTAAATATGAGATAAAAATGGTACAAACTCATCATATAAGTTGTTTGTTGTTGTTTTAGAAGACATAAAATGAGCCTGGATCTGGTAAATGGGCCCTTATAACATTTTAGAAAACCAAGTTTCTAGATTAATCTGTGGTCAACTGCATTCTGATATGGACCTATACTGCTAACTTACATGTTGCTACAGATAACGAAAAAGCTATTAGAGAAAAACATGAATCAAGATCAGACAGTGCGTATGCATAGACCGATCTAAATGCATGTTGGTCTCAAATGCCCAATAAGGGACATTTTTTCTAAATCCTGGCTCAAATATATTCATTCCAGATTTACATTCATATGCCTAACCATTTTCCAAACAATGACGAATTTGAAGCATCAAATAAAAAAGACATTTGAAAATAATTAAGGAAAAATAATGAAATGCTGATAACCAGCATTTTCTCATTTTGTCTAGATATTTTCTGTGCAAAGATACCAACAAATCCTATTATTATCAACTTCCATCTTGTAGTCTGCAGTACCTTTCAAATTGGACCACCCGAAAGTTTATCATTCGAGAAAAGTTAATGCCTTTGACAGACGAAATAATTTTAGAATTATCTAAACTGAAAGGAACTGATAACTGTACAATAAAAAACGGCCAAGTTGCTAAAAGTTGGAATCTACAATTGTAGAACAGGGGCCGATTTCACGAAGGAAACCGTGACGTTATTTCGAACAAATAATAGTATTCGATCACTACTGTAGAATGGCAATGAATTTTGTGCTAAAATAGACTTGGTTTACACTTATGTATTGATAAAGCGTCAATATTGTTACAAAATGTGGTAATGTTACGAGATTTTATAACACCGACGGAAATACTATTGTTTGTCCGAAATTACGTCACAGCTAACTGGATAAAATCGATCCTTATTATACCCAAATTTGGGGCTCGTTATGTATCCATCGAAGTGAAAATTTGGTCCCGCCATAAACAATGGAAATAAAATATGCTAAATACATGTATAATAGTTTTGAAATAAATGTAACCATTGAAATAGAGTAGGAAAAGGAAAGAAATAGATAGAAATTGCTTGTTTCTTGCAATTCCTTTCTCCTTTCCGTCATATTTACTTCCATTATGAACGTACTTAATGAGCAACAAAAACAGTTAGATCTAAATATGATTTTAATCGAAACTGAACGAAACAAGGATGACCGAAACCCTATTTTTTCTTCTGTGTTTTAACCCTTTCCCAAATAAGACATGGTTTTGACGTCCTAAACTAGAACTGTCGCAAAGCGGACGAATACCCCCCACTAGGGCCTTGTCACTGAAAAAAGGCTATAGGTCAAAAGGTTCTTGACTTAGAGCACGGAAACAGATTTTGAACTAAGTCCAATTGTGACCTTGACCTTTGACCTTGGTGACCCCAAAACAATAGGGCACCTCCTTGGGTCATGGGCAACAACTGCGGAAACAGATTTTGAACAAAGTCCAATTGTGACCTTGACCTTTGACCTTGGTGACCCAAAAACAATAGGACACCTCCTTGGGTCATGGGCAACAACTGTGTAAAGTTTCATGACCCTAGGTCAACCGGTTCTTGACTTAGAGCATGGAACAGATTTTAAACAAAGTCCAATTGTGACCTTGACCTTGGTGACCAAAAAACAATGGGGCACCTCCTTGGGTCATGGGCAACAACTGTGTAAAGTTTCATGATCCTAGGTAAAATGGTTCTCGAGTTAGAGCACGGAAACAAAATTTTAAATTTTGACTACTCCCCCCCCCCCCCCCCCCCCCCCCCCCCCACACACACACACACTTAAAAATTTCAAAGTGGCATAACTCTGAAACTAATGGCTGGATCAAGATGAAAATTGCAGGTGCACAACTTCATATGATAGGGAACAACCTGATAAAATTTCAGCAAAATTGGTCAAAAACTGTGGGAGGAGAAGAGGACACAAAATTATGTCCACGGACGGACGGACAGACGGACAACCTGATTCCAGTATACCACCCCTCCATAACTTCGTTGTGGGGGTATAATAAGAATAAGTTTGGCAAATATAGACATAAAAGATGAAAATGCTGGCAGCCAGTATTCTTTTGTTCATTTTACCTCAATATTAAAAAGTGTTATAATGTACAGAAATACTTTTCCCCCATTTGCAGCAGTTTTCCTTTGAAATTTGTCCACATTTAAAAGCCCCATTGTCCTTGTGAAGAGACATGCACCGTTACTAACTCAGCCACGGAGGATATCCCGCATTTACAAGCAGTTGCTTGCCCATCGAATGTATGTCGTTGGGTTAGTGCAACATTGTTGTAATTACATGGAGAAACCAAAATTACTTACATTACTTTTGCACCAACCACTCGATGTGATAATTTTCATTCCATTTTCGTGTTTCTGGTAGAAGCACGTTGCTTGGTTACATTAAGATGTGCTGAGTAGTTTACATAATAAATGATATGAATTATGTCATAAATGGACGCCCACTTTTGCACATCAGCCGCACACGCCTTGTTAACCCTTTCCCAAACGGCAAATGTTTGGACTTTCCCATTTCGGAAGCTGCTGCACTGTAGACAACAAATGGGTGTTGATGTAGATAGAATAGGTCAAATATATATAATTATTTTTACAAATTAGCACAGAAAACATTAAGGCAAAAGGAGAAACAATGTTTTAAGCAGTTTCTTATTTTGCTTTAATGTGTTCCCAAGCATTTTCTATTGGGGACGTCAAAAGTAGGTTTTGTTTGGGAAAGGATAATTCCAGGTAAAATAGTCCTGTGGGGACTCCAAAACCTTGTCTTGTGTAGAGAGGATCAATCATCAGCGTTTCTGTCATGGGTGTAAGCGAAAGACGTCCTTTTTCTACTGAACTTCAAAAATGTCACAGTGATTCTCCTTTTGTCATGACCTGTCATGATAATAAATCGTCACCTCTTTAGCATATCAACGAAGATTTTATAGATACCACATAACAAAATAATTTAACATTTATACATAATTAGAGAAACGCGAATCTATGCATGAAACGACATAGGATCAATAATAAAATAATTAAATTCATTTAATTGCTAAGTTTTTTCATAATTGTGAATCATATATTTTCTAGCTTATCAGATAAACGATTCTTTTCTGCACTAAATAATACATTTCTGTTTAAAAAAGAGAAATGGAGGGACCATTACATATATGGCGCGTTATTTTAGTGTTCTTGGCAGTGTTGTTTTATTCAAAGAGGATGTGCGTTAATGGTAAGTACGTTTTAACCCTTTCCCAAACGTCAAAATTTTAGAATGGACCGATTCGAAAACTGCTGCAGACAAAGCAGGTATTACGAGACAGGAATTGAGTTCAAAATAGCTCAGAAAATATTGAGGCAAAAGAAGAAACTGCTGGTTATCAGCAGTTTCTTCTTTTGTTTCAATGTTTTCCCGGACCTTTTCTATTAGGGACGTCAAAACCAGGTCTTGTTTGGGAAAGGGTTAATTCGTTCCAAATTAAGTCCTGCATTTGGACGTTCATACATACATACAGTATTCGAGACCAGATGCACTATGTACATAAGCTAATTCAAGCTTCTATAGGCCCTTTATTTCTTTTTTTTTTTACCTTACTGCTACCCACTCAATACAGCTGGGTAGACTGGGGCTGACAATTAAGTGTCTTGCCCAAAGACACACCTTACGCGAGTGGGGCTCGAACTCGTAACCACCGGGCTACTAGTCGAGTGCTCTAACCAGTGCGCCACTCCATAATTGATAAAGTTTGGGAAAACCGTCCAGACATGTTTTTTTTTAATTATTGTTAAAGGGACATTTCATTCCAATTTCAATTTTTTAAAGTATGTCTTGATGCCAAGATTGGTTATTCTAATGAGTATAAATACTATTAGTTTTTTTAAGTTGTTACCAATAAGCGAGAAACACGCATTTCAAGTTGAGACATAATCGATAAATTGCATATAAATCCGAACTGTTGTCCACAACAATTTGTTCAATTTTAACACAAAAATATAAATTTCTCGTAAACGGCGCAATATTTTGGCTTGAAATTTTCAGACTTTTCATAAGGAAATATGCACTCTCAGATAAAAATAAAAGTAAAATTTATGACAAAAAATTCTGAAATGTCACTTTAATTATCATTTTCTCTCTGTACTACAGGCTTGCAGTGTTTCCAGTGTTCAGCCACGTCCGATGACTCTGCTTGTGTAGGGGACACAACTCTGTTAATCCACACGAGACAAAATGGCGGCGCATTCAGTAAGAATTGTACAGCGGAGAAGAACCAGCGGTTCTGCGTCATTGAGCGATCTCATAATAGAGGTAACGTTTCTGGATTACCATAACCAATTACGGAACGATTCTGCTTAAAAAAAAGATATGGGATTTCTATTTTTTTTATATTTCATGATAGACATTAAGTATCACTGTGTGGGAATGATGATAAGAATTCGACATAGCCTCTCAAACAATTTATAAATCATTTAGATTTCAATTTTGCCTGGTGATGCTCCTAAATATGCATATGTATAAAAAATAATATTTCAGATCAATAGATAAGAGGGGGGTGAAGGCATTCCAATTTTTGTTTCAAATCCAAACCGTATGTTGTGAGTACTCATTTTACTCGTCTCGACGCACTGTGTTGTAAGCTGTCCGTTAGATTTGTGTAGTTTGTACGGAAGATTTGAGTGGTCAATCAAAGATGGCGTCCGTGGAAAATCGTGAGAGGTGGGTGTCTTAGTTTTTCGTCGATAATTTCCTTAAATGGCCGTGTCTTGTCTTGATACGTATATCATCGTACAGGAGAAATGTATACCTATTCACGGTGCTATATAGCCAAGTACCAGTGTTGTTATATCGCCTTTGGTCGTAGTGCAAAGACAGCCCAACACGGAAAACTTTTTTCGAAGCGAGAAAGTTGGCCTTTTAAGGATGATTACATAGTAAAGAGCGAACTAAGGGACAAATTATTGCTCTAACTTGAATGTTTTTAACATGCTCTTTTCTATGGTTACCGTAATTGTACACAAAAATGTCCAGAATGACCACAAACGCTGTGTTTACTTGATGGCCAAACAACGGTGCAGTCACAGTGAAAATATGTAGACACAACGGTGTAGTTTCTGTGTTATCTGTACGGCGTAGTTATCATTTTCATAACAAATTGTGAACGGTGTAGACTTGGTATGTTTTATAGGGCGAACTAGCTCTAACAGCTAGCAGATCATATGCAGCTCTGATTTATGTCCCTCAAATACTTTGGTCTTAGAAAACCCAGTTCTCTTTCTTGATGAAAACGCCGCCATCTTCAAATTAAACGAAAACAAAAGTTAAGGAAATATGCCGTTTTCTCTTTTCTTCATTCACCTAAGCCTAAAACAGCTCAATGTATGTTTAATTTAATTTTCGGAGGACATTGTTTGTTATTTGTTATTGAATTAACATCTGACGGACATGATAATTACAAGGAATACCATCACAAAATATCAAACAATACATGCAGTAAACGTCATTTTAGAACAATGTTTACTGACTTACCCTAAGATGTGGATGTAATGGCCAGTTTCTTGTTCATCCGTTCATTTGATTTGTAGATTCGAAATTTCGGCTCTGGCTTTGATTTTTTTCTTTGTAACTGTTTAATTGGTTATTACAATCAATTCTTGTTATTAATGAAACGATTTCAACTCATAGAGTATGATAATTATTTATCGACATGTATCTTGTTTTCAACTTGCCCCTCATTGAAAAGTCCGATTTTACCCAAAATAAAGGATTCCATCAACAAAAGATCAATCATAAATAACAAAACATAAATTATAAATTTGGTTCATAAACATTTGGCCTTTTTTTTCGTCTTGTTCGACTTAAAGTAATCAAGTCTTGAAAAAAGAATTATGGAACTGCAAAAATTATTTTGGCATTTTCAGACGTAATTAACCTCTTCTTCAGGATTGACAATTTTCTGATCAAGTTTTTTTGGGCCCACTCATAAAATGTAACCATTTGCAATGAAAAAGACAATATCCTTTTCGCCAAAACCGTTTGACTTTTGGAGTAAAACGCATTGAAGCACTTCCAAGAGAGCAGAAATTAACTTACACACATCCATAAATAAATGAAATGCAATGGTTTCCATCGGGAACCGACCTTTCTTGACCATCTTATGAAAAGATAACCAATTACCAGGTTGATCAATACTTCTCAATGACTTAATCACATTTAGTGCCAAACTGTTCATTTCAGCCATTATTTCCATGCCTCGTAAGTCCCTAACCGTATCATCTGTTCAGCACGTCCAATGGAAATATCAGGAATTAAGGTCGGAGCTTTTTGAACGACTTCATGGGGTGTTGAACTTCCTATTTTTTATGTACAGGACTAGTGCATACAAAATCGGGGATATCAGCGATAGAAATATTGCTAATTCCAAAATCCTGATATTCTACGTTGATGATGTATGTATTCTATGCTCGTAAATGGAGATAATGTCCTAGCCTGACTTGATGATATCCGGAATTATACTAAAGTTCAGATTTTTAAAACCTTTTTGGCCTGTCTGATCATTAATCACCCTCCTGCGCATCTTTAATATCTGGCTGGAATGGTCCCGTTCCGACTGCTTCACAACTTTTTCGAAACTTCATTCGAAGTGACAGTAGTAACAAGTGGACAGCATGGAACTGAAAATAAAAGACAAAATAAAACATACGCCGGCAAATTCTTGGTATTTTCTACTATTTGACCCTTACGGAATTGCTTTGACAAATAGCGAAGAAACTATATTCTTTCTCTATTCCAATTAAAGTATAGTTTGTAGACATATTGTCACCTTCTTTGCTGAAGAGCATTTACAAGTCAGTCATATAGTAAAATAACTGTTAAAGAATTTCAGTAGTAATTGTAATACGTGATTCCCAGCCATGAAAACGTTATCATTAAACATTACAATATTATCATTCTAGAAATAATAAGTTCTGTATTGCTTCAAGTCCACACCGTTCACAATTGCATTATGTCTACACCGTTCACAATTTGTTATGAAAATATAACCACACCGTACATAAAACACAGAAACTGCACCGTTGTGTCAGCATATTTTCACTGTGACTACACCGTTGTTTGGCCATTTAGTAAACACCGTGTTTGTGGTCATTCTGGACATTTTTGTGTAAAATAATGGTAACCACAGAAAAGAGCATGTTAAAAATACCCAAGTTAGAGCAATAGTTTGTTCCCTAGTTCGTTGATAACTATGTAATCGTCCTAAAAATGCCAACTTTCTCGCTTCGAAAAAAGTTTTCCGTGTTGGGCTGTCTTTGCACAACGACTGAGTACGATAGGACAACACTGGTACTTTGATATATAGAACCGTTGATAGGTATACATTTCCCTTGTATAATGATATCAGTATCAAGGCAAGATACGATCGTTCAAGAAATTCATCGATGAAAAACTACGACACCTACCTCTCATCTTGTATAGTTGTCGCCATCTTTGAATGACTGCACAAACCTAACGGACAACTTACAACACAGTGCGACGAGACGATTCTAATGATTACCCACAGTATAGGGTTTGATGAATATTTAGCGAAATATTTCATTTTGAAAAAAACATCACTCCCTTTTATATGTTGTTCTGTCAAAAATATATTATCTATTCCAGGTCACCTATCAACATTTGTACGAGATTGCAGTGACGGTCAGACATTTTCTTTCGACTCCATAACGAGGCTACAGAATATCGCGCCAACGAACCAAACGACGTGCGCATCATTCGGAACTTCCGGTACGGTGGTCTGCCTGTCCCTCTGTTCTACGGACTTCTGTAATGGCCCTCAAAGTTCAGCCGGACGATTTGAATGTTCGACGTTAGTGTTGTGTTTTGTGTCAATATGGAGCTTTGTGTGGACGTAACGTACCATCGACTTTAGTTGTCCCTTTCCCAAACAATGCCTGGTTTTGACGATCATAACAGAAAATCTTGAAGCAAGACGAAGAAAATGCTGATAACAAGATTTTTCATATTTTGTCCCAAAATTGTCTGTGCTCTATATACAATTTCCCGTTAACGGTTTTGTTGAAGTCCATCTTGTAGTCTGCAGCATTCCTAAAATTAAAACGTTCCGATTTTTTGGCCCTTGGAAAACGGCCAAATAGTCGGCGAGTCGTCATAACAGTAGCGGCAACAATATTTCAAGCCGTGGATACGATATTGTAGTCATATTATGAAGCAAGTCTCATTACATGAACATTCTATTTGAGCTAGGATCTGGAAATTAGCCCTTGGGAACTACATAGGTCAAGACCATCCTATGCAAAGACCATCTTGTGCATAGGCACAGTCTACGCAAAATCCAAATTATGTTCTCTAGGACTTTGCTGTTTCATTACATGTAGCAACTGCAAGCGAGCAGCACAGATCCTCCAAACTGCACATAGACACGAGCTGACCTGGAAACATGGAAGTCACACATGCTTTAACCCATTACCAAACGGCAAATCTTAGACTAGTCCAAATTCAAAGATGATGCAGACGACAATTTCAAGTGAATGAAATGTTGAAATTTTTGGTCTTTTACGTAGAAAACATTATGGGAAATGGAGAAATTGCTTGTCACAAGCAATTATATTTTCCACGTTTTTCAAAGCTATTATGTTGCGGGGAGTCAAAAGGAGTCACTGTGTGGTAATGAGTTTATGGCTATTTTTTCCAGATCTTGACTCATATGACTTCGCTATTTGTAATTCAAATTCATGGCAGTTTGAGTAAAATATCAATTGGTAAAGCTGTAATTATGACTACATGAAAGAAGAATGAATGGAAATAAGTCACCTATAAGTTTTTCTTTACATTTTATTTTCACCTCAACAAGATAATGTAGACCATAATTGAAATGATTCAGTAATGAAACGCCAGGCCAACTCGTAGAATTGGCGCAATCATTTAGAATTGGCCAAGTTGAAAGTTTCTGCTGACGATATTTGGATGTTAATAAAGACGAGATATGTAGCACAGGAAACACATTTTCAGAGGAAAGCAGAAAATGCTGGTCATGGCATTTTCTCCTTTTGTCTCAATGTTTTTTTAAAGCATTTTGTATCAGGGATGCCCAGATCAAGGCTTATTAGCCAAATGTTTATGAAAACTATAAAAACGTATCAAAATGAAAATGCATGCTGCCAGTACCAACTATGAGCAATCTCTTTTTGAATTGTTTAAAATAGCGCACATACATATAATATTTACACAAAAGAAAAGCAAAAGGACAAGACGTTATTTTTCAGAATACATTCAGAAAAATATCTGCTGGAAAAAAACATATGGTATTTACGTATGTATGTTAGCCCTCATAAAATTGGTTTAACCGTTTCCCTTACAAGACCTGATTTTGACGCCCCTAATGGAACTGGCTTGATTAAACAATGAGGCAAAAGAAGAAAATGCTGATAACAGCATTTTCTCCTTTTACCACAATGTTTTCTGTGCATTAATATTCACAAAATAATTCTACTTTAAATGACACCAATTTTGTTGTCTGCAGCAGAGTTCAAACCGGATCGCCCTAAAATTTAGTCGTTTGAGAAAGGGTTAAAACTTCTTACCAATAATAACATAATCAATACCGGCAAGTTCTTGCATATAAACTGGGATAAAAGTTCTTAACATGATAAATCATAGGCCAAAGACGACAAAAATATGTAAAAACAAAATCAAAACAAGATGTGTTTGTGAAACACAAATGCCCCCGAAATGGCCATTTTTCTAAAATGTTAAGTTTTCGTGGAGTAAAGGGTTATTAAGGGTTAAGGGATGACCTTGAGGAAGGTCAAATTGCATGGAACAGATAGATATCATTGAAAGGAAGTTTCATACCAAATTTGAGCTTTGTATGTCAAATACTTTTTGAGAAAAGGCAAAGGTTAAGTTTTCGAAGTAAAAGGTTAAGTTTTCGTAGAGTAAAGGGTTGATAACGGTTAATGGATGACCTTGAGGAAGGTCAAACTGCATGGAACAGATAGATATCATTGAAAGGAAGTTGCATACCAAATTTGAGCTTTGCATGTCAAATACTTTTGGAGAAAAGGCAAAGGTTAAGTTTTCGGACAGACGGACGGACAGACGGACGGACAGACAGACAGACGGACACGAGTAAAACAATATGCCCCCGATCTCTCGATACGGGGGCATAATAAGTATTACAGTTTAAGAATAATCCTTCCAAATTAAGACCAGAGACGCATTCTTTAGAACATAATGTTCAATATATCTGATGGATGCTTAAGATGATATAAGATAGACCATTCTTTAAAGCGAGATTTTTTAGCTACTTAATGCGAGTGTGTGTACTCACAACTTCTTAAAGAGCTCTTCTGTTAATTAAGAAGAATCAATATGAGAGAAAATTGGCAAGTTGTTCTGAATGCTCCAAAAAGTTTTTAAATAATGGTGTTCCAAATGCTCCATACTTCCAAGATATAATGCTGCAACGATGCCATTTTTAATCAGTATGGAGCATTCGGAACATCTTGGTCAGAATCTCAATCTAAAGAACGCTTTATAATCATAACAAAACTTAAAAATCTCACTCTAAAGAACTTGCCTCTGGTTTTGACATTCTTACTGAGTAGAAATGGTTTGGGTAACATACAACTTTCTTCTTTCGGGAAAACAAAGAATGAGAAAGTATACTGATCGATATAACAATAGAGTTTGATCAAATTTGTACAAGGTTTTGGAAGACATCATAATAGTACATAATATTCCCTGCCATCAATTCTCTGAACATAAAGTCCCAGCTCTAAAAAAACTGTCTTTCTATTCTCTCATTATATTTCATAGTTTTAAAATATTAATCATTTAATAATAATATAGCATAGAAAATACTAACACAAATGGAAACAATTGTTGCTTTTCAACAAAACCTTAAAACTGCAGCTTGTTTTAAGCTGCAGTTATAAGGTTTTTGTTGAAAGAAGTGAAATGCTGATTACAGGATGTCAACCAGGTCTTCTAAAAAATATAGGAGTTTTAATAGGAATATTTTTCAAGAAAAATAGGAGCTTTTAGCCCATTTTGAGTTAAAATATAGGAGTTTTTTTAAGTAAATTTGTTTCATGTCAAGCGATTACAGGGGCTATCACACTATTTTTTTATAGCATTATCGAACTAAAAACGCTGATTCAACAAGTGTCAAAGGTACAAGTGAAGGAAGAGCACATAAGAGAAATGTGTCTTTGCAGGGGGGTTTGGGGGTCCTCCCCAAGAAAATTTTGAAATTCTAGATGTCTGGAGAAGCAATTTAATGCACCCTCCCTGATATTTCACAACAAAAGGCCAGTTTCAAATGTAGGACAACAATTAATCTTCTTTTTTGGTAGAGTGCAATGAGACAATTTAACACACTAAATTTCAAAGCACAAGGCAAAACAGTTCAGGGGTAAAAGATTACACCAAGATTTCCTTCTTTGTTTTTAGAAAAAATATGATACCCAAAACATAGGGCTAATTTTCATTGCACTATCAGGGTTTTCCCTGAGCGCGTAAGTTTGAGGGTCATTGCGACCCCCTTGCCTTCAAAGTTAGGGGTCATTTCTACTATCTTGTGGGTCAAATGCCCTAGGACTAATGTATCAAAAGAAAATCCGGATTTTAAAACTTGCGTCATTAATGACCCTCATGTAAATTTCTAAGGGGTCATTTTTTCTGAAATTGCGACAATGACGCATGATTTGTGCGTCATGGAGAACCCTGCACTATAATAAGATAAAGTATTTTGGCAGAAGGCCTTAAGACAATTCAGCACATCAAATGTCAAAGCTCTTAGCCAACAATTCAAGAGAAGATAATGACAAAATTTCAAGACTCTATGCCTTATGGTATGGGAGAAGAATTCTTTAAATTGTGGACAGACAGATGACAGAAGGTGAGAGACGACACAACACTTCTGCATCAGCACTTCATAATGCTAAGATAAGATATCAAAGTAATCTTTCAGTTCCAAAGAATCACAATCCAGAAGGTATGTTTCTATATAGCATCACCATGATCCTCACCACCTGAATTGGCAACTCAAAGACTGGTGTCCTCTTCAACTGCCTTCTAGATGACCAAATAGATAATGATGAACAGGATGAAGTGTACCAAAACATTATACAGGATATACTATAATGAAAGACAGACATTCTCTTACTTGAAGAGCAAAGAGCAGTATCAAAGCAATATTTTGCTATCTCCATCATTCATCGACAATGATTTTACCAAAAAAAATAGGAAACATTTTCAAAATATAGGAGAATTATAGGAATATAGGAGGTGCATAAAAATATAGGATTTGGACCCAAAATATAGGAGTTTTATAGGAAAATAGGAATCGGTTGACAGCCTGGAATCATCATCAGTGACTTCTTCTTTTTCCTCATCAGCGTTTTCTGCTCTTGCCTCGATGTTTTAGCTGATCAAAATATTCAGGCTGGGAAACATTCCAATACTGGTATTCTCGTCGTTTGTGGCTTGTAGTATAAATATTCATCATCTGTTCATAGTAAGTGATGTATCTTGGTCTCTGTGTCTATAACAATGTGTAGATCCTCGAGACTTATTTAGACGACAGGGAGTACCAGCTTTTGTAAAACCTTCACACATGGAACGATTTGTAGTACTTGAGGCTCTGAAAGAATTAAAACAATTTGTTCATTCAAATCAGCAATTATCCATGTGTGTTCTGAAAATATTAATTTGTCCTTTGAATAATTTGTCCTTTGAGAAGATTTATTCAGCTGATTTCCAAGTACTTCTGATGATAAAATTGAAAATATTTTTGCAGTAAGTAAACTGGCCGTAAAAGGCTAAAGAGCCTGTAACAGTACCTTGATGATGGTCTGTTTAATGACTTGTAATGTTGTTTTGGTGTAGAATATTTATGTCCTGTTTGTTATAACTCTCCAAATGATTTGAATATAACAGAATGAAAAGCATTTGAGGGAAAAAAAGAAGAAACTGCTTGTCATCAGCATTTTCATCTTTTCTCTCAAAGCTTTCCAATGCTTTTTCTATCGGAGATGTGAAACCAGGTGTTGTTTGCGTAAGTGATAAAAACCATCAACATAACCTTGATGAGGGCCTATTAGAAGACCTGTCATGCTGTCTTGGTGTAGAATATTTATGTCTTGTTTGTTTTACACACATGTAACTTCCTAGAATATGTTACTATGGTAGCATGAAAAGCATTGAGGGAAAAGAAGAAAATGCTTGCCATCAGCATTTTCTTCTTTTCACTCAATGCTTTCCATTGTCTTCTTTGGTGAAGGCATTAAAACCAGATTTTCTTTAGATCTAGAAAGACCTGACGGTCTTGAGTCGCTCCACATGCCTGAATTTCTTGTGGTTTACTATAACAAAATTTGACAAATTTATCTTAATGCTTAAACTTATATATTATTAAATTCTTGTGCTTCTTAGAGCAGAAACAAAGTAAAATACAGCAATAAGGTCAACGAAAAACTAGATTTCTCAAAACTTGTGGTTCTTAGAGCGAAATCAAAGTAAAAAGAAGTAATCATGTGGTCAAAGCGAAAAGAAGGTAAATGATTGACCAATATTTTGGGGATTTTTAGAGAGATGATAAAGTTGAAAACTGTAATTATGCCAAATTCAAGGGCACATAATTCAGTATGGGAGAATTTAATCAAGCTGAAAATTAAACTTGTGCAAGATCGTATGGTCAGCATCATTCTGTCCAAAGTTTGTCATTATTAGTCTTTAATTGTGGCCGCAAAAGTGAAAAAGTGTCGAAAACTGAAATGTTGTCAATTTCAAGGGCACATAACTCAGATTGTAGCAATGCAATCATCCTGAAAATTACACATATGTAAAATCTTGTTGTCAACTAGATTCTGTCCAAATATCATCTTGATTGGTTTACAATTATGGTTGTTAGAGTGAAAACAAAGTCGAACATGGCAATTTTGTCAAATTCAAGGGCACATAACTCAAGATGTAAAATTCCGATTAAGCTGAAAATTACACCCAGGCAGGATATTGTGCTGATATATATTCTATCCAAGTTTTGTCTTGATTGGTTAATATTTGTAGATTTAAGAGTAAAAATAAAGTCAAAATCAGCTATTTTTGACATTCAAGGGCAGATAACTCAGGTGATTCTGGTTCAATCCAAATTCTTTGAAGGAATCTGAAAGAGGGTCACCCAAGAATCATTCCTGTGAACTTTGGTTGAAATCCATCCCGTAGTTTCTGAGGAGAAGATTTTTAAAGGGGAAGTTTACGGACGCACGCACGCACGGACGCACGCACTGACGCACGACGGACACATCGCCATGACAATAGCCCGCTGGCCTGAAAGGCCAGTGGAGCTAAAAAGGTAAGTCACCAAAATTACCTAGATGAAGGCCTATTTGATGATCTATCATGTTGCCTCGGTGTAGAATATTTATGTCTTGAATGTCCTGTATTATCCAGCTCCCCACCCACTGATGAACTTTCCTCTAGAGTAGCTAAATATCTACGAACTTTGGCTACATCATCCTATAAATATTAATGATATAGATTTATTTGTTTTCTTTTCTCTAAATATATATGAACAAGAAGCTATCTGAATTCAGTAAGCAGTGTGCACAAATAGACACAGTGAATAGTGACAAGTTTGACCATATTCCGATTGAAACTGTAGCAAAAAGAATTGCTTACAGACGGATAGACAACCGAGGCCATAACATAATATGACCATTCAGGAGTTTGAAATGACAGCACCTTAACTTAAATTTATGAAAAGTGTTTCAGATAAAAAGAGCATAATGTCAAATCTATCTATCAGAGGACTAACAAAGATTGACACAGTCACAACAATGTACAGGGTGTCCCAAAAGTAAGGTAACACTCTAAATCTAATATATCTCGGCTAATTTATCATTTGTGTATTCCTTTTATCGCTGACAGTACAGAAGGTTATGTGCAGAAATGAATAAAAGAAATTTCGTCAAATTATCATAAAATTTGTATATCTTATCTATGATAAATCAAACACACCCAATTTCATCAATGACGTCATTTTGATAGTAAATAACGTTCTCTAGATTACGTCCCTTCTGTCGCTTTCTTTGATTTATTCCTGTGCTAAAGCTTTTAATAACTGCCAAACATGTGTCCATAGAAAGTTTCATACATTCTCTTTAAATGTTTGATAGCACCATTGTACATGTTCAATATAACATGTTCTTGCTTTGGGAATAACACTTTCGACCACATCTTTCTCCACAGAAAATAGTCCAGGGAATCCAAATCTGGCATGCATCTACCTACAACAGTCTTAGTGTTTGACTTGATCTACCAAAGACTGTGATTTCATAATTTGAATATGGTATGGCAAAATTTCAAATAAAATTTCAAAACGCATTGAAAACAAGAGATGTTTGTAAAACATATATGCCCCCTCAAGGGCCTACATTTGATGTAGGTCAAAGTGCAAGGTCAAGTTAACAAGGTCCAAGGTCATGGTCACATATGAAAGGTCTTGGTAGGAGGTGTCTATGTGTGAAATATCAAAGCTGTATATTTAAAAGTTAAATGAAACATAGGCCAGGTTAAAGTTTTTAAAAGTAGGCCAAATGTCAAGGTCAAGGTCATGGTCAAATGTGAAAGGTCTTGGTTGGAGGTGTCCATGTGTGAAATATCAAGGCTGTAGGTGTAAAAGGACATGATATATATGCCTGGTTTCAGTCTTTTTAAAAGTAGGTCAAACTCCAAGGTCAAGGTTGCAATATTCAAAGTCATGGTCAAATGTGAAAGGTCTTGGTAGGAGGTGTCTATGTGTGAAATATCAAGGCTGTAGGTGTAATAGGACATAAGATAAAGGCTATGTTAAAGATTTCTAAAAGTATGTAAAAGTCAAAGGTCAATGTCATACAGGCCAAGGTCATGGTCAAATGTGAAAGGTCTTGGTAGGGGGTGTCCATGTGTAAAATATTGAGACTGTATAGGTAACAGGACATGAGATATAGGCCTAGTTTAAGTTTTTATAAAAGTAGGTCAAACTCCAAGGTCAAGGTCCAAGGTCATGGTCAAAAGTGAAATATCTTGGTTGGAAGTGACCATATGTGAAATATCAAGGCTGTATATGTAAAATGACATGGAATATAGGCCAGGTTAATGTATTATTAAAGTAGGTTAAACACCAAGGTCAAGGTCACAAGGTCCAAGGTCATGGTCAAATGTGAAAGGTCTTGGTCGTAGGTGTCCATGTGTGAAATACCAAGGCTGTATGTGTAAAAGGACATGATATATCGGCTAGATTAAAGTTTTTTTTTAAAGTAGGTCAAAGTCCAAGGTCAAGGTCACAAGGTCCAAGGTCAAATGTGAAAGGTCTTGGTAAGATGTGTCCATGTGTGAAATACCAAGGCTGTATGTGTAATAGCACATAAGATATAGGCCCAGTTTAATTTATTCAAAAGTAGGTCAAACTCCAAGGTCAAGGCCACATGGTCCAAGGTCATAGTCGTATGTGATAGGTCTTGGTCGGAGGTTTCCATGTGTCAAATATCAAAGCTGTATGTGTAAAAGGACATGATATATCGGCCAGGTTAAAGATTTTCAAAAGTAGGTCAAACTCCAAGGTCAAAGTCACAGAGTCCAAGGTCATGGTCAATTATGAAAGGTTTTGGTAAGATGTGTCCATGTGTGAAATATCAAGGCTGTATTTATAAAAGGTCATGAGATATTTGCCGGGTTTAATTTTTTTAAAGTAGGTTAAACTCCAAGGTCAAGGTCACAAGGTCCAAGGTCATGGTTAAATCTGAACGATGTTGATAGGAGGTATCTATGTGTGAGATATCAAGGCTGTATGTGTGAAAGGACATGAGACATAGGCAAGGTTAAGAATTAAGTGTAAAAATCAACAAAGGGCAATAACTCCAAGAATTTGATCGGCAGAGTTACGGTTCTTGTACACTGCACCTCTCCATAATAAAATCTATTCATCTGTAAAGTTTCATGATTCTACCTTACATACTTTTTTGAGTTGTGCTCCGGACAAGAATCAAGTTATAAACTCAACAAAGGGCAATAACTCAAAGAATTTGATCGGCAGAGTTACGATTCTTGTGCAATGCACCTCTCCATAATGAGATCTATCCACCTATTAAGTTTCATGATTCTGCCTTACATACTTTTTGAGTTATGCTCCGGACAATAATCAAGTTTGAAAATCAACAAAGGGCAATAACTCAAAAAATTTGATCGGCAGAGTTACGGTTCTTGTGCACTGCACCTCTCCATAATGAGATCTATTCACCTGTAAAGTTTCATGATTCTACCTAACATAGTTTTTGAGTTATGCTCCGGACAAAAATCAAGTTTGAAAATCAACAAAGGGCAAACACTCAAAAAATTTGATTGGCAGAGTTACGGTTCTTGTGCAATGCACCTCTCCATAATGAGATCTATCCACCTGTAAAGTTTCATGATTCTACCTTACATACTTTTTGAGTTATGCTCCGGACAATAATCAAGTTTGAAAATCAACAAAGGGCAATAACTCAAAAAATTTGATCGGCAGAGTTACGGTTCTTGTGCACTGCACCTCTCCATAATGAGATCTATTCACCTGTAAAGTTTCATGATTCTACCTAACATAGTTTTTGAGTTATGCTCCGGACAAAAATCAAGTTTGAAAATCAACAAAGGGCAATAACTCAAAAAATTTGATCGGCAGAGTTACAGTTCTTGTGCACTGCACCTCTCCATAATGAGATCTATCCACCTGTAAAGTTTCATGATTGTACCTTACATACTTTTTGAGTTATGCTCCGGACAAGAATCAAGTTATAAAATCAACAAAGGGCAATAACTCAAAAAATTTGATCGGCAGAGCTACAGTTCTTGTGCACTGCACCTCTCCATAATGAGATCTATCCACCTATGAAGTTTCATGATTCTACCTTTAATACTTTTCGAGTTATGCTCCGGACAAGGTTTGGTCTACGGACAGACCGACCGACATACGGACCGACCGACCGACCGACACTTGCAAAACAATATACCCCCATTTTCTTCGAAAGGGGGCATAATAAAGATTTCAATGAATCTTGTTCTGACGAAATTCTTTTTGTTGACTTTCCTAGTCTTTTATATGCAGTCTCATGCAAAGCTGAGATGTTTCCTACGCTGCGGGATGTTTTCGATCTTTTGCTTCTATGTTTATCAAAATATGACCAAAATCGTTCAAATTTATCTATTATTGAGCAGAAGAATTTTCTTCTTGGGGGACCTTCTGTTTTGAATCAAGTTTGAAACTTTCTTTGAAAACATATTGGAGATTTAGATAAGTGATATGCTTTACATCATACATACACTGTGAGGACGTAGGTTGTGACGTCATTTTGATAGTGGTACAGATGACGTCAAAACGACGCCATCTTAATTTGAGGGTAACATTGAAGTGTATGGCAAACATAATTTCAATGAATTCAGCAGACAATGATTGTTTTCTGAAAGAAATCGGCTAAGAAATAGCAGAGCTATTACACTTTATTAGTGTTACATTACTTTTGGGACACCCTGTATTTGCTGATTTTTGCATTAAATTCCGCTTTTCATGTGGTGCAGCCAAATAGGGCAAAACTCTAACAATACGTACATGACCTGGTGGCGGTAACTAAGAACATTCTGTGAAAATTTCAACAAATTGGTCCATAAACATATAAACAATTTAGTCAGACGATTGGAAAAGATCGATACTACCATTATGTCCACAGTCAGCCGCGTACAAAAACGGCCATATATTTTATTGAGAGTAACATGGATACATGTACATACCACGGTAGAAGAGTCAGGTTTCACCCTTTCCGGTCTAATGACAGGGGTAAAGGCACTAGTAGATGCTCGTGGTTCATGAAAGGGACTTGTATAACTTCTATTGTTAGGACTATTAAAGGAGTTATCTCCCCCTGCGCTCACGGTCTCATTTACTGTAGCAAAAGGAAAACACACAATATTAAATCATCATCTTACAGTGCATCTGTTAATCTTTTTTAACCCATCAACAAACAACAAAATCTTAATCTTGTCAAAATTGAAAGAGGTTGCAGACAACAATATCAAGTGCACAGAATTTTACATTTTTTGGTCTTTCTGTATAGAAAACATTGTGGAAAATGAAGAAATTGCTTGTCACAAGGAATTTCTTCATTTTCCACAATGTTTTCCAAAGCCTTTATCTTTTGAGGAGTCAAAAAGAGTCTCTATGTGATAATGGGTTAATCTTTTTTAAGTGTCTGATGACAGGGGTAAAGACACTAGTAGAGGCTCGGGGCTCATGGAAGGGACTTTGGAAACTTCTATTGTTAGGACTATTAAAGGAGTTATCCCCCCCTGCGCTCACTGTCTCATTTACTGTAGGAAAAGGAAAACAGACAACATTTAATTCTCATTTTACCGTGCATCTGTTAATCTTTTTTAACCCATCAACAAACAACAAAATCTTAAGCTTGTCAAAATTGAAAAAGGTTGCAGAGGACAATATCAAGTGCATGGAATTTTACATGTTTTGGCCTTTCTAAATAGAAAACATTGTGGAAAATGAAGAAATTGCTTGTCACAAGCAATTTCTTCATTTTCCACTATGTTTTCCAAAGAAGTTAATCTTGTGGGAAATCAAAAAGTGTCTCTATGTGGTAATGTGCTAATCTTTTTTAAGTGTACAATGACAGGGGTAAAGTCACTAGTAGAGGCACGGGGCTCATGGAAGGGACTTGTATGACTTCTGTTGTTTGGACTATTAAAGGAGTTATCTCCCCCTGCACTAACTGTCTCATTTACTGTAGGAAAAGGAAAACACACAATAAGAAATTCTGATTTTACAGTACATCTGTTAATCTTTTATAACCCATCAACAAACAACAAAATCTTAAGCTTGTCCAAATTGAAAGAAGTTGCAGATAACAATATCAAGTGCATGGAATTTTACATTTTTTGGTCTTTCTGTATAGAAAACAATGTGGAAAATGAAGAAATTGCTTGTCACAAGCAATTTCTTCATTTTCCACAATGTTTTCCAAAGCCGTTTTCTTTAGTGGAGTCAAAAAGAGTCTCTATGTGGTAATGGGTTAATCTTTTTTAAGTGTCCAATGACAGGGATAAAGGCACTAGTAGAGGCACGGGGCTCATGAAAGGGACTTTGGTAACTTCTGTTGTTAGGACTATTAAAGGAGTTATCTCCCCCTGCACTCACTGTCTCATTTACTGTAGGAAAAGGAAAACAGACAATATTAAATTCTCATCTTACAGTGCATCTGTTAATATTTTCTTAACCCATCAACATACAACAAAATCCTAAGCTTGTCCAAATTGAAAGAGTTTGCAGTAACTGTTGACAATATTAAGTGCATGGAATTTTACTATTTTTGGTCTTTCTGAACAGAAAACATTGTGGAAAATGAAGAAATTGTTTGTCACAAGCAATTTCTTCATTTTCCATGATGTTTTCCAAAGCCTTTTTCTTTTGAGGAGTCAAAAAGAGTCTCTATGTAGTAATGGGTTAATCTTTTTTAAGTGTCTAATGACAGGGGTAAAGGCACTAGTAGAAGCTCGTGGCTCATGGAAGGGACTTTGGTAACTTCTATTGGTTGGACTATTAAAGGAGTTATCTCCCCCTGCGCTCACTGTCTCATTTACTGTAGGGAAAGGAAAACAGACAATATTAAATTCTCATTTTACAATGCATCTATTGATCTTTTTTAACCCATCACCAAACAACAAAGTCTTTAGCTTGTCCAAATTGTAAGATGTTCCAGATGACAATATCAAGTGCATGGAATTTTACATTTTTTGGTCTTTCTGAATAGAAAACATTGTGGAAAATGAAGAAATTGCTTGTCACAAGCAATTTCTTCATTTTCCACAATGTTTTCCAAAGCCTTTTTTATCTTTTTTAAGTGTCCAATGACAGGGGTAAAGGCACTAGTAGAGGCTGGGGGCTCATGGAAAGGACTTTGATAACTTCTATTGTTTGGACTATTAACCCTTTCCCAAACAAGACCTGGTTTTGACGCCCCTTTGAGAAATGGCTTGGGAAAACATTGAAACAAAAGAAGAAACTGCTGATAACCAGCAGTTTCTCCTTTTGTCTCAATATTTTCTATGCCATATTTTACACAAATTCTATCTTCAATAACTTCAAATTTGTCATTTTTAGCAGTTTTTGAAGTGGATCACCCTAAAATTTCGCCGTTCGGGAAAGGGTTAAAGGAGTTATCTCTCCCTGCGCTCACTGTCTCATTTACTGTAGGAAAAGGAAAACACAATATCAAATTCTCATCTTACAGTGCATCTGTTAATCTGTTTCAAATTCTATATAAATCTGAATTGTTGTCCACAACAATTTGTCTAATTTTAGCACAAAAATATATATTTCTCTTAAACGGTTCAATATTTTGACATGAAATTTTCAGAATTTCCGTAAGAAAAGATGCTCTTTCAGATAGAATAAAAGTAAAATTTATGTAAAAATAATTGTGAAATGTCACTTTAATCTTTTTTAACCCATCAACAAACAACAAAATCTTAAGCTAGTCCAAATTAATAGAGGTTGTAAACGACAATATCAAGTGAATGAATTTTTTTTTACATTTTTTTGTCTTTCTGTATGGAAAACATTGTGGGAAATGAAGAAATTGCTTGTCACAAGCAATTTCTTCATTTTCCACAATGTTTTCCAAAGCCTTTATTTTGTGGGGAGTCAAAAAGTGTCCCTGTTTGGTAATAGGTTAATCTTTTTTAAGTGTCCAATGAAAGGGGTAAAGGCACTAGTAGAGGCTCGGGGCTCATGAAAGGGACTTGTATAACTTCTATTGTTAGGACTGCGCTCACTGTATCATTTACTGCAATGAATAGAAAATCAATTGATTTAGTAAATGAAATTCCAATGGTTTCTCTGACCAGTACTACCAAAACCTCCTTTCAGAGCCTAAAGCTACTAATCTCACTCGAGTTCACAATAATCTACTCATTGATGGAAGAAAAAAGCAGTCATCAATTGATTGATGGGTTGATTGGAGCGTTACACTTTTTCAACTCTGAACAGTTCAACTGCTATAGTCATATCACATCAGGACCATCTAACCATGGATTCCTGTCATTTCTCACACCAGTACTACCACAACTTCCTTACCAAGTCTCCAGCTGCTCAGCCACATAGGTTAACAACTATAAAATCATTTTTGTGTGACAATTTTGCGAGACAAAATATTGCCGCGACCGCGGATAGAACCCATGACCACAGGAGTGAGAGCTTGATGCGCTACCAACTGCGCTATGGCAAGAGCATTGGTGATCAAAAATATCTAAAATTGTAGAATAGTATTACAAAGGATAAATGAGCCGCGACGCGAGGAAATCGGTCTTCGGGAGTTTTGACCAGATCTGACACAAATAAGGCTGTACAGCCGCAGAAAGTGATTAGAGACACGAAATTTCGTACATGGGAAGAAGAAGAACTAAACTTTCTCACCAGCGAAAACACAGACCCTGATAAGATTCGCGGTTACCGCGAAGCTGATCTGCGTCTTTGTTTTCGCTTATGCTAAATTCCGCTTTTCTCGCGTCACGGCTCAAATAACAAATGAATACTCACATGAGTTATACAGCCTGCCCAGCTGATTTGTAAGCTGTCTCATTTCTACAGGTGAGAGTGGCAAGTTTGGCAGACCATCTGTGGTTGTGTCTGGTAGCTGGTTCTCGTCCTCATGCTCCTCTCTCACATGGGAACCTGGGGCAGGAAGGGAACCAGGGATCTGCTGGTTACCAGCAGAGGAGGATTTCCTGTGGAACCGTCTTGACCACCAGTTGAATAGGCAGTTGACTGAAGATGTATGATAATTTACCATTACCACAATTTGACGTTTTTTTTACACCCAAAAGACTACAGATTTGGAAAACATTGTGGGAAATGTTGAAATTGCTTGTGACAAGCAATTTCTTCATTTACCACAATGTTTTTACCAAGAGAGGCCAAAGAGTGTAAAATTTTATTCACTTTAATTTGTCTGCTACCTCATTGAAACCGTCTTGACCACCAGTTGAATAGGCAGTTGACTGAAAATGTGAAAGAAAGAAGACTAAATCTAAAATTCCAATCACTTGAAATTGTTATCTGCAACGTCTTTAAATTTAGACCAGGGGCGGACTTGATTGAACTACTCCACTCTCAGTTCGGAGTACTCTGAGCAGCATTTTCCAATCAAGTGTTTTGGAGTACAAAACAGATAACTTTTGCATTTAATAACTAGAAAATCACTGAAAGTGATCATACCCCCCAACAGTGCTGTTTTTGTGCATTTTGAGAACTGCATTTCATTTGAACTGTGAGATGATCAATTGAGAAATACAGCTAACAAAAACTCAACAGACATGAACATGCATTGAATACAATCACTCAAGGGGACATTCGTGCCAAGTTTGATTCAAATTGGCCTAATAATTGATTTTTAGAGATTTTTCATATTATTTAGTCTGTTAAGCCCCACACAGTCACGCCAACAATTTTTAAGAAATCAAAAATTCACGAACAAGTTTTGAAAAGGGTCACCCAAGGAACGTTCCTGCCATGTTTGGTAAGAATTGGCCTAGTGGTTAAGGAGAATATTTTTGAAGAATTGTCTAACGATTTCTTGAAGTCAGATAAGCCACACCCTGCATGCCCACATTCCTGCCAAGTTTGGTTCAAATTGGCCAGATAATTGATTTTTAGAGATTTTTCACATGATTTCTTTAAGTCCAATTAGCCCCGCCCAACAAAGCCCATAATTTTGTATGAATCAAAATTCACGAACAATTTTGAAAAACAATTTTGAAAAAAATCACCCAAGGAACATTCCTGCCAAGTTTGGTGTGCATTTGCCAAGTGGTTAAGGAGAAGAATTTTGAAGAATCATCTAAGTCTGGTAAGCCCCGCCCTTCCGCGCCCACATTTTTCACCCAATCAAAAATTCATGAACATGTGTTGAATACAGTCACTCAATGAACATTCTTGCCAAGATCGATTTGAATTGGCCAAACAATTGATTTTTAAAGATTTTTTGCATGATTTTTCTAAGTCTGATAAGCCTAGCCCTGCCACGGCCATAATTTTTGATGAATCATAAATTCACGAATAAGTTTTGAAAAGGGTCACCCAAGAAACATTCTTGCAAAGTTTGGTAAGAATTGGCCCAGTGGTTCAGGAGGAGAAGATTTTTGAAGAATTATCGAAGGATTTCGCGAAGTCTGATAAACCCCACCCTGCTACGCCCACATTTTTCACCCAATCAAAAAAATCATGAACAGGTGTTGAATACAGTCACTCAGGGGACATTCCCGCCAAGTTTGGTTCAAGTTGGCCTGATAATTGATTTTTAAAGATTTTTCAAATTATTTCTCCAAGTCCGATAAGGCCCGCCCTGCCACACCCACAATTTTTGACGAATCAAAAATTCATAAACAAGCTTTGAAAAGGGTCACCCAAGGAACATTCCTGCCAAGTTTGGTAAGAATCGGCTGAGTGGTTGAGGAGGAGAAGATTTTTGAAGAATTATCGAATGATTTCGCGAAGTCTGATTAGCCCCGCCCTGCCACGCCCACATTTTTCACCCAATCAAAAATTCATGAACATGTGTTGAATACAGTCACTCAAAGGATATTCCTGCCAGGTTTGCTTCAAATTAGCCAGATAATTGATTTTTAAAGATTTTTCATATGATTTAACTAAGTCTGATAAGCCCCGCCCTGCCCCGCCCACAATTTTTGACGAATCAAAAATTCACGAACAAGTTTTGAAAAGGGGCACCCAAGGAACATCCCTGCCAAGTTTGGTAAGAATCGGCTGAGTGGTTGAGGAGGAGAAGATGTTTAAAGAAAAAACCAACAGACGGACCAACAGACCGACAACCTGACTCCCCTATATACCCCCCAAAATGAATTTGGGGGGTATAATAATTTCCCTATCGCAAAATCGCTAGCAAACATGTCAAAGATGTTTGTTTCTTCAGTAAAATCTGATGTCTTTTCAGTTGTAATTTTGTCTTTCATATCCCTTAAATTGGTTGATAGAAAATTATACCAAACTATTTCTATTTTTATCGTCTATCAGAAACCATGTTGATGACATCACACTCCCAAACGCCCCTGCTCGGTAGGTGGAGTACTCGGAGTAGATCCGAGAGTAGATCTTTGGCACTTGATTGGATTTTGGAGTGAAAAAGTTACTCCGAGTAAAACGCCCAATCAAGTCCACGCCAGTTTAAAATTTTGCCATTTGGAAAAGGAATTAACTTACCTAGACAAACTAGTACCATAAATATGGATATGGCAGCAAAATCCAGGCTCTGAGCACAGTTAATCTCCATCATGGCATTGAGGGCGACCAGCAGAAATAATACTACACGGGATAATGTGGGGGACTGTAAGAATGATAGTGCTAGAGCTGCACACAAGAAATAGGCAAGATGTAGAGCACCGCAGGTCAGCATTGATAGCTTGTCATCTAAAATGAAAATAAATGCAAGTTATAATTGGTAATTCCTCCTTTTCCTTCAATATTTCCAAATGAAAGAACACAATATAATGTGGGGGACTGTAAGAATGATAGTGCTAGAGCTGCACACAAGAAATAGGCAAGATGTAGAGCACCACAGGTCAGCATTGATAGCTTGTCATCTGAAACGAAAATAAATGCAAGTTATATTTGGTAATTTCTCTTTTTCCATCAATATTTTTGATAATCAACATCTTATCCTTTTCTATCAATATTGACAAAGAACACGGGATAATGTGGGGGATTGTAGGAACGATAACAGGGCTCGAATTTCCACTCGCATGCTCGCAATTTGCTAGTTAAAATTAAAAATCGCTAGTGATTATTTTTGAAGCTAGATATTTTCAGCTAGATCTAGTGGAAAAATCAACAGAAGAATATGAGATATCGCCGTAATTGCACAGAGTGAACATTTCAATAAATCGTAATTGTGTTTTTTTAACCACCCATCGTAAGTGTCATAATCACTCGTCTTGTTCTCTTACAGTTTGATATCGGTTTGTTTACGAAACGATGAGCCTGATGGCCATAAGTCGCAAGTCATAAGTGGGATTGTAACAGACTGGTTGACAAAATTATTTCCCTTGATTGAATCTTTTGCGGAAAAAAGGCAAAGTATCATTAGATTTTGTGTTTTTCCCGGGTTTAGATCAAACACTAAACAAAACCTGTTTTACATCCTTTACAAATTGCCAGTGGATTTGCATTTTTGCTAGTGGTTTCAAAAGCCACTAGCAAAATTTTGCTAGTCCATTTTTTAACGAGATTCTAGCCCTGCATAACGCTAGAGCTGCACACAAGAAATAGGCAAGATGTAATGCACCACAGGTCAGCATTGACAGCTTGTCATCTGAAATGAAATATAAAGTTGATAATCAACAATTTCTCCTTTTCCATCAACATTTCCAAATGAAAGAACACAATATAATGTGGGCAACTGCAGGAATAATGCTAGAGCCGCACACAAGAAATAGGCAAGATGTAAAGCACCGCAGGTCAGCATTGATAACTTGTCATCTGAAATGAACAAATGATAATCAACATCTTAACCGTTTCTATCAATATTCACAAAGAACAAGGGATAATGTGGGGAATGTAGAAATGATAATGCTAGAGCTGCACACAAGAAATAGGCAAGATGTAATGCACCACAGGTCAGCATTGATAGCTTGTCATCTGAAATGAAATATAGAGTTGATAATCAACATTTTTTTCCTTTTCCATCAACATTTCCAAATGAAAAAACACAATATAATGTGGGCAACTGCAGGAAGGATAATGCTAGAGCTGCACACAAGAAATAGGCAAGATGTAAAGCACCGCAGGTCAGCATTGATAGCTTGTCATCTGGAATAAAATATACAATTCATGATTTATAATCAGCAATTTCTCCGCTTTTATCAATATTTTCATATAAAACAACACTGGATAAAGGAGGTGGCTGTGAGAATGACAACGCTAGATATGACAGATGAATCACAACTTGGCAAGTCAGCATTGATAGCTTGTCATCTGATATGAAATATACTATAATAATTCTTATAATTGCGAGGGTAGATTATTCTGCAACTAATTTATCTAATTATAGAAGGGACATGACAATTGCACATATGGGTGAAGTTCAAAAAAATGAAGTTTTTATTAAAATCAGAGCCTGAATGAATATTTTCGTAAGAATAATGTTCTTTTTTAATTGAAACTATACATTTTGATGGTGTTAAACACCATGGAAAATTTCATGAAAATCGAAACATCCAAACCAAAGTTATGGCGAAAAATATGGCCAAAAATGTCCTAAGTGCAACGTAAAAAGCGTGACATTTTGATACATTCATCAATTTCAAATGTTGTTTTAGGAAAAGCATGTTGCTTCATGTACCTAAAAGATCCTTCAATTAGAAAGTCATCAATTAACCTCAAGGTTCTAATGTAATTCAGTTATGCGGCACCATATTTGCTAGTTCAATTTTGAGCATTAATGATGCTACCCCCTGTAAAAAATGCATCCTTCCGAATAACAAATTTAGAATTTGATCAAGTACATTTCATAATTTATCATAAATATACACTTTGAAAGGTATCCGAGGCATAGCAGTATGTCTTAAGATTAATTTTCAATTGCACATAAGCTACTCTTGAGCAAGATATGTCAGAAAATAACATCTTTAAACTGCTACCTGAATTTGTCCCAAGTGCAACGCTTTGAGGTTTTAGATCCATAAAAGAAGCATTACCTGCGTAACATGTTGTTTTTCCTCATTTTTCAGATCAGCAAGTCAGAAAATATAATTCAAGGGCAATTCTTTGCAATTCTTTGCATGCTGTCTTCCTAAATTTTGCCGAAAGTAGTGTCCCAAGTGCAACGCGTTTTTCTAAGTAAACTCAGAGCTTTGTGAAACTTTAAAAACAAACTGAACTTGCCATACTTTGGTTTTATCTTATTGTTAAAGTATACATCTATCAATTAACATCATTGGAAAAACTTTGTTATGCCGTACGGAGAAAATATTTGGAAATGAATAGCTTATTTTTGCGAGAAATATATTCAGTGGAGTTTTTTTCAGGACTCAAAACTTGCAAAACAAACTTTTTTGCTTTTATTTATCGCTTATTCAATGTAGCTGTCAGTCGCAACAATAACTTAAGCTTAACTGTCTGTTGACATGTTTGAGTAACTGTTTTACAATGAACCTTGAAACGTTGCACTTGGGACAAAAAAATCTATAACGTGAAAATCCTTGCAGGAATCTTTATTTTTCCAAAGAAATTGAGCTGATATGCAAAGAAAATGAAGAAAGTAACGGTAAAACTTCCCTTTAAAGGAAAAGAAGTGGACACAAAATAATGAAATGAACCAATCAAGACAAATATTTGGTTCATATTAGGTATGTGCATACTTAGAATGGAACAAGTGTCTATATATGGTGCAGAATATGTTTTAAATGGTGTAGATTATATTTGGTATTTCTGATGCTAAGAGAAAGTCTCAAAGGAACACAGTTGTTAATTGTTAGAAGATCAATACAACTACAGTTAGACCGTTGCACTTGGGACATAATTGATATTTATGCTTTTTACTACTTTCAGTACAGAATTTATCAATCTTATCGACTGATTCAAACTTTGTCGTCAGGTACATCAATTTTGTCCTATTTTACTATAGTATGACCTCAATTACTGTGTCATGTTTGTTAATTGGCATTATCCAATGACAGTCTATGCCAATAGTAATCACATACTCTGAGTTGCACAAATCGAAAGATTTATAATCATCGGATGAAATCAATTTTTCTTGTTCGTCAATTCAAACAATTTACTTTCATTAATTAATGGTGCCACCTGAGCTTTATAAACCCAGTATGAAACTGAAACAGACTTGTAATATTAATCCATTGACAGCTCATTACTCGACAATGAAATCTCTTACTGATCTCCAGATTAGGCGAGATTGGCATCGGTTAAAACGTTGACTGGTGTGCAGAGAGTAACTCTTTTTACAAGCCTGTAAAATTACAGAACTTTTTTTATCAATAAACTAGATAAACGAAGCTTTTAAATCGATTTCAATTCAATTTTAAGAGATTTTAAAATATCTACTATAAACAAACTTCAAAGAAATGCTTTTAAAGAATACTTTGCATGGTACCAAAGTCAACCTAAACAAGCATTATTCCACACCTTACATTTATCATGGTGTTACCCTCACCCATTATCATGTTTATGTAAAACAAAAATATGATCTTTTTTAACCAGGAAACTTTGAATTTGAAGAATCTGATTTTTGTCCCAAGTGCAACATTTTATTACAAAAGATATGTTGATGACCAGTCTTAGGATTTTCTGAGGTTCAAGGAAAATATCAAATTTACAATAATGACTTATTTCTTTGATTTACTATCATTTTCAAACCAATGGAAAACAACCAGCGTGATAAGCATACATAAACTATAGCATGTAATTCTAAGGGAATAAAGTGTGCTGTTTTGAATATTTTCCATGCTCAAAGTTAACATTTCTTACATTTATTAGTTATTCGACATACATATGGCACTTAAGTAATACAAATGTTAAGTGAAAAGTGTTCTGGTTTGCTACGAGAAGCCTTATTGACATATTTTTGTCCCAAGTGCAACGCAATGAGGAAAAAAGGGCAGCTTTTTGAAGGTCATGTTTTACCAGATTTAATCATTGTATCGCTTTGAAATTTTCAGAGCTATCTCGGGGTGTATTGAAGTTAAATAAAAACATATTAATTGCAATATATATGGAGACATCAAATGAGTGGGATAACTTTTATGGGTAGATACGATGAATTTCAGGTAAAATGTATGAAAAAATGGCGAAAAAATATCTTTTTTCAAGGAATTTGCTAAAATTAACGTTTTAGAATTATGAACCAAGATATATTCAATTTGAATTTGACAAATGTTTTATTTCAAATGTGTATGTAACAACTTTATGGTGCTCTGCTAAAAAAGTTTTGTGTTTTGAAATAAAGTGCCATTAATGACAAAACCATATGAATTGCTGAAACATGGATACTTTTAGAGAGTGTTTGCTATTTTATTTCTGAAACTTTAACATCTTTAGTAATGATTTATACTGAAACTAAACGGCTACAAGGCTGTTTGATTTTTTACCTCAATGTCACACTTTGACTTCATTTTTTTGAACTTCACCCATATGTAACTTAATATGCATGCATATTACTAGCAGAGCTACATATGAGAGTGTTTTTCTTTTTTTTTTTTCAAAATAAAAAAAATATCATTTATTATTTTTCAAACCCTATATTGTTCATACTCATCGGAATTGTATTTTCGAGAAGATTCAAATGAGTACCCGTAACATAGTGTTTGTTTGGTTATAACAAATTTATAACAAATCTGTTGCTCTGACTAACAATACATGTAACATTTCAGATTGTGATTAGACATCATAATATGAAAACTCTAGGAGAAACGCTCTCGATACAATTATGTCTATGGACAAGCGGACAGACTGCCCGAGTGTTGCCAGTGTACCCCCTACATTTTGTTGTAAGGGTATAATTATTCAATGGAATATCCTAATCTTTCTTACCTGCGACATTTAGAAGATGTGAAAACCAGCTGATTCTGTCATCCAGATTTTTCTGCATATTTTGTACAGTGTTCAGTAGGTGGTCTACTGTTGAGTTGATTCTTAACATGTTGTCATACATAAGTTCATACTGACTCAACATCTCGCGATGGTTTTGAGACAGATAGTTGGAACTCTCATCTGAAATTTTAAAAGTATGTAAAATAATATAGGTTTGTGAAACGCAAATGCCCCCAAAACATTAAGTTTTCTCTTTTGAGTTTCAGACAGACAATTGGATGGACAGAAAGACCCACAACCCTTGAAGGGTGAAACACTGTGCCCCGATCTTTTGATATGAAAATGAAATCTTTCAGAAAGTAAATGCCTACCACATTGCTAAACCTATGTTATGGTCTAAGTGCAAAGTTTCAAAGCAATGGTAGCAGCAGTACAAATGGAGATAATACAACCCTAACCAAAGACTGACAGCACCACAAGATGACTTGAAAAGCCAGCACTATTTCTAAAATTGTGTGGGTAAAAGCCACACAAATTTTAAACATGAATATCTATATAATGACTAGTAGTTACCCAGTTTTTCTAGAGCATCCTGTGATTTCTGTTGTATATTTGTCAAATCTTTGATAATTTTCTGGTGACTCACTACCTGTGTTTTCTCCTGTCTTAACATTTTTTCTGCCATAATCTTCTATTTCACCTTTCCTAAACAAGGCCATATTTTGAATATCTATCGTCGCTTTTCAACAAATATCTCGTAACTGCAGCTTAAAACAAGCTGCAGTTACGAAGTTTTTGTTGAAAAGCATCTTTGTAATATAATAACTACAAAGGTTACCTAGTTTTTCTAGAGCATCCTGTGACTTCTGCTGAATGTTTGTCAAATCTTTGATAATTTTCTGGTGACTCACCACCTGTGCTTTCTCCTGTCTCAGTAATTCTTCGGTTGTTGTATCTACAATAGAAACACAGTAATTTGCTTCAACATTTCCCAAATAAAATCTAATCATAACACCTCAAATAAATAAATTGTTTTGGAAACCATTGAGGCAAAGGAAAAAAAATCCACAAAACAAGATGTGTTTGTGAAACACTAATGCTCCCGAAATTGCCAATGTTAAGTTTTCAGACAGACATTAGTAAAACAATATGTCCCCATCTTCCAATACATGGTCATGAAAATAACATACATTTTTTTCTTTTTTGATAATCAATTATTTCATTGACTGTTTAGGTTTTAACATAGACCTAATTAACTCTACGAATTTATATCCCCACTTCCCCTAAAAAGTTTTTTTTTTCATAACATGGCTTTGATGTTTGAACAGTCCTGCAAGAAAAGAAGAAAATGCTAATGAACATCATGTTTTCTGATTTTTCTGTGCATTTCAAGCTATAACACATTATTTCCCACGTTTTGTATCCTAAGTACTTCCTACATTTGTAATCATTAATGTTGCTGTTTCAAATCATTTCAAAGTGGAAGAGTTTATATTTTTTCCATTTGAGAAAGGGTTACAAATCATTCTTACTGAGTTTTTGTTTGATATCTCAGTCAAATCAGCTAACTCTTTATTCCCCACAGCAATTAAAGCTTTCTTGTTCCTCAATTCATCCATGTTAGATTTGATCTGAATTAACACCACATCTTGTGAGGATCGCAGATTTTGTTGGTTACCTAGGAGATCATTTTGACTCACTAGTCTAAGGTCATGGTGTCAAGGTCAAGGCATGGTGTATCCATATGTGAAATATCAAGGCTACGCCTATAATAGTGCATTAGATATAGGCCAGGTTCAATCTTTTTTAGAAGTAGTTCCAGCTCCAAGGTCAAGGTCACTAGGTATGGACCCAAATGAAAGGTCTTAGTTGGAAGTATCAATGTGTGAAATATCTAGGCTGTATCTCTAATAGTGCCCGAGATATAGACCAGATTAAAGTTTTTCAAGTGAAGAAGCGACGCGGAGCTCCTAAACACCGAAACTAGGACTGTGACATTAGCTCCGCAGACATAAAGTCCTGGCTCCCTAAGAAATCATTCTTACCCAGTTTTTGTTTGATATTCTCAGTCAGGTCAGCCAACTCTTTATTCCCCACTGCAATTAGAGCTTTTTCGTTTCTCAATTCATCCATGTTAGATTTGATCTGATTTAACACCACATCTTGTGAGGACCTCAGATTTTGTTGGTTACCAAGGAGATCATTTTGACTTTCGTACAATTTTCGTACTGTGTCTGTGGTGATGGAATGAAGCTGTTCTTGACTGTCCTGAAATATTTTTTAATTCTTAAGATAAGTCAAGATAAGTCCATTATCGCTCTCTTAAACATAGAAATTTTAATAAGACTGCAATAGAAATTGTAATAAATATGTATAATTAGAATAAATTTATGTGTTGATGTGTTATGGTCATCAAAGACAGGTTTTGTATAGGACAAGATCCTTGGAAGCATAGAATTATGATTGGCAGCTGAACAACTATACTGAATTTTTGTCAAGAAAACGGCTGATTTTGACAACATGAAAACATGTTCAAATTTTTAACATTTATTAACTCATCTACATCACCTCAAATCAAAACCTGCCTGGTAAAATTCCATTGTTTAGAATAAAAGTAATACAACATGTACCTGTATGTATTTCAAGTGCTCTAACTGTCCATGAGCAGCAGAAACGAGCTGATTGACTGTAAGTTCTGTCAACTTTCTGAATTGCTGTTGTTGAGTAGCCATACATAAAGATCGGGCTCGATTACTGATGATATGATAACTGTTCCATGTGGTGGGGTCCATCTCTCTTGTACAATCTGCTAAAGTCTGAGAGAAGATGCAAAATTATATGAAAGAAGAAGTAGAATTTCAAAATGCAAAATATTAATCATTTTGCAGCAAACCCTATGTAGTCACTAGTGGATACTCATAGGAATTGTCTTCAAGTCTTGTATAGACGATTCCATTGAGTACCCACAACATAGGGTTTGGAAATGAAATAACAAATTAAGAATGCCATTACTCTGTCTTATCTGCTTCTGCAGCCGTGTTACTATGTATACATAAAGATCGAGCTTGATTACTTATGATGTGATAACTGTTCCATATGTTGGGGTCCATCTCTCTTGTACAATCTGCTAAAGTCTGAAAAAAGACGCAAAGTTACGGGTAATACAGTGATTAAGATTCACTGATAAAGCAAAAAGGTCCAGTTTTACTTTGACCATCATAATTAAATGTGTACTAGAAGTCACATACATAAAGATCAAGCTTGGTTACTGATTTTTAAATGAAATATCTGGCAGAATTTATTAGTAATCCAACAGCTTAGGTTCAAAATCTGGGAGTCCCATCCAGTTTTTGAGAGTCTCTGACTCAGATTTCCCTAAATACTTCATGGACTAAGCCCGAGTTGACTGGAAATGTTTGTAATATCCTCTGATAACGCAGAGCTACACGAAGTAGTTGATTGACTGCTTTAGTCCTAGGACTATTAATATCTAAAGGATCATTTAACCCTTTTGCAAACAACAAAATTTCAGGGTAGTCTAATATAAAAGATGATGCAAAAGACAAATTGGATGTTGATAAAGATAGGATTTGTGTAAAATATGGCACAGAAAATACTGAAACAAAAGGAGAAACTGCTGTTTATCAGCAGTTTCTTCTTCTGTTTCAATGTTTTCCCAAGCCTCTCATCAAAACCAGGTCTTGTAAGGGAAAGGGTTAAGAAGATTTCAAGGGACACACAAGCATGGTTTGATATCTAACACCTAATCAAGTAAATATATTATTTACCATTTTGTTGGTACAAGTGTATGTTGGCCTCTCCTCTGCTGCAGACTGACAGTTGAGTAACTGTACAGCAACTTTGCCTAATTCTTCCTCTGTTAGATCTCCGCATCTTTTCTTCAGGTTATAAACAACCTGAAATTATATTGTTCACAAAATTTTCTGACTTTAACCCTCAAATGACAAAATTGCATTTATATTTCAATATGTGTATGTTGGCCTCTCCTCTGCTGCAGACTGACAGTTCAGTAACTGTACAGCAACTTTGCCCAATTCTTCCTCTGTTAAATCCCCACATCTTTTCTTCAAGTTATAAACAACCAACCTGAAAAAATATACAAATATTAAGAAAGTTTCATGATTTATTTTCATGGTGTCCAGAGTTCTGCCAAGCTTTTTGTCCTATGGGGCCATTGGCCCATCTAAGCCAAAAATGTGGGGCCACTTTTCCCCAACATGGGGCCACCTATTATACGAACAAATAATGATCACATTGAGTGCGAAGAAAGTTCTTCTGCTCACATTAATAACAAATTAAACTAAAATGCAATTACCTTCTATATTTAATTACTCTTATTTATAAAGAGTTTCCTTTGTTTTACAGTTCTCCAGTGATCCAGTGCTGCAGAGAAGTCAAAGTTCTCCAAGGAGTCACATTCAATCTTGATAGTTATCAAATCATCAACTCTTTCAGGGGACAGCCTACTCCTCAAGGCAGTTTTCACTTGGTTTTGAGCACTGAAGCCCCTTTCACAGTCAGAAGTATGAATTGGTGCAGTTAACCCCAATGCTGCAAGTTTTAATAAGTTAGGAAATTGGTCACTGTGGTGTTTATTGATAAGGCTCCATAAAACACTCATCTTATCTCTTGGATAACCAGCATTTACAACCAAAGGCTTAATTAAGGCCCACTCTCTCCTTGTACCATCAGGATCTATAATTGGTTCTCTTGTTACAATGGGGTCATCTGGTAGTGGCTTGCTTTTTTTCTGTTCACCAAACTGTTTTATTAAAGTTTCCATTTTATCATCCCCCCAATTCTGAAGATCACTTTGAGAGCAAAATGATATTGGCCTCATTGCCAAGACACCAAAATTAATGCATTCATAACGTTGCTGTCATCCTCTGGAAACCTGTTCTCAATTTTGGCAAGAAGGGCTTCAATGAATTTCTGTTGAATGCTTTCAATATTGTTTCTTCCCTGCACTATGTGATTTTTTTTGAAAACCACTTTGCCCCCTTCAATGCTTAAATGGTCATTCTGGAGTTGTTTTAGGTAAGTGTCCTGGGTTTTTCCAGTTTTTAAATTAATCAATTCTCTCTTACAATGGTCTACCGAAACTTTGACCATGCTTATCAATATTAGTTTTTTGGAATATTAGGCAGAGCTGAGAAACAATGGGTAAAACATCCATCAGCATGTAGGTACTTCCAATAAAGTCTTGTTGAATGAGTTTTTTACCATAACCCTTTGCCTTTGCATCTGTGTCTGTTGAGAAAAATGTTATTAGAGAGTCCAGACTTGTACACAGTCTGAACAGCAAGGTACACCGACAACCATCTCACTTCATGGACTTCTTTAATTTTCAATTTGGGATCATCAAGTAAATTTTGAATTTCAGATAATCGTGATGTTCTGTTGGCAGAGTGCTTGAAAAAATAAAATATTCCTGTGAGAACATTTTGGTAGTCAACTAGAAATGGAATGTCATTTGCAGCCTGAGATGTCACAAGGGCCAGTCTATGTGCAATACAGTGATAATTTAAAAGCATAGGATTTTGCCTTAACATGTATCCAGTAACTCCAATACCAGTCCCTGTCATTACCTTTGCACCATCAGATCCTAGTCCCATGATCTTAGAAAACGAAATATTCTTTGATAACAGAACCTTGCTAATTTCATCAAATATTGCTTTTCCAGTGGCACTCTCTACTCTGATATTTGTAATGAAATGGGTAGAAGCCTGATAAGTTTCAGGATCCAAGACTCTTGCATATATTATAAGTTTTTTATCAACACCAATATCTGTGCTTTCATCACAAAGAACACTTACAAAAGGAGATTTTTCTATACAGTTATTCACTGATTTTCTAGCAACATGGGCAAGTGCCTCGATCATCTCAGTGGCAGATTTGTCAGAAGCATATGAAACTGTTTTACCACAATTTAGACCAGAAATATTAGGACAGTCAAGAGTTTCTAACAAACACAACAGGCTTTCATACTTAGTGATTGAAATGTCTTCTTTGGCCATCCAAAATGCCACTTTCAGCGCTGATAAAATGCTACTCTCTTTCTCATCTAACACCTTTTTTACACTTTTCTGCAAGTCATCTGTCATAGAATCAGCTAGCACGGAAGCTTTATGATCAGCACTATCTGCATGCCTTGTCAACGTACTGCTACGAAAGTTTGTGTTTGGATCAGTTAGAGAATTATGTTTTTTATGTTTCATACAAAGAGAACATGTCATCGCGTTTTTACCAGCATCGTACGCCAGCCAGGGAAACTCAGCTAGCCACTTATTCTGAAATTTTTTCTCGTATGATTTTTTCTCTTTCTCACTTGCCGCCGGCTCTTCCGTGGATTTCGACTGTCCCGGTTGATCACTTTGAGTGTCAGTGTCGGTTCTCGCCTTTTTCGGCTCGGATTGCCCGAGATAACTAAGAATGGATCTGCTTTTAGTGTTTTTTTTCTCTGCCATCGCGACTGAAACAAGCGGACACCCGATGCAGAACGAAATTGTGACGAACAGGGATGGGGTAATTAGTAATGTGTAATTAGCATTACATGTAATTAATTACTTAATTACAGTAATTGAATGTAATGTGTAATTGAACCAAAATTCAATTACATGTAATTGAAATGTAATTAATTACATTGCAAAATTAATGTAATTATCAATTACATTTTCAATTACTTCAATTACTTTTTTGTGTTTTGAGGTTGTAAAATTGGATTGTGAATACTAGTTAGCTGTATCATGGATATTGGTAACAACCTCCCGCTTTTCCTCACTACATAATTTGATTATTATATCACCTAGAAAATGGATTAGTCATTTCATTTAAAATCTGTGGTTAGATATTTTTAAAAAAATATTAATGTATAAAAGAATAAACAGATAACCAGCATTTTCTCCATATCCTCAATATTTTCTTTGCTATATAATGTACATGAATTCCAACTCCCATGAAATCAAGTGTGTCTAAACTTTCAAATTTGTCTAAAACTATAAAATTATAATTAAAACTATTTCAAAAGGAGAAAATGTTGTTTTCAACCAATTATTATTTTTCCCCATCTTTTCCTAAGCCTTGTATGTTAGGGACTTCAAATTTAGAGCATTATTGTCTAATGGACATAATAAACACCTGTGGTATTTAACCCTTTCCCAAACAAGACCAGGTATTGTCATCCCAAGAAAAAGCAGTTGGTGAAAACATTGAGGAAAGGAAGGAATTGCTGATATTTTTAGTAATTTTCCCTTTCTTAGATTATTTGTAATGATATAATATGCAAATGTCATCAACCTTTGTTTAATCATTTGGTAAGCAGCAATTCATTTCAATTTCTATCATTCCAAAAATTGTGCCATTTGGGAATGGGATAACCTGAAGCAACCTGCATGACAGTAGGTTATCCATTTTCACACCTTTGCCTGGGGGCTAAATAGAGAGTCAATATTGCACCCTTTGTGCATTTTAGTTATCAACTTGAGAGCTTAGTGCAAAAATATTGTAACTGCTTAAAATTTTTCTGCACATAAGTTAACCCTGTCCTGAACGATAATTGTCAACCTATTGGACATCAAATCGAAGTTAGAAAATTCACATTTTATTGCAAAGAAAATATTGAGGGAGAGTGAAAATTTTATGATTATCAGCAATTTCTTCTTTTCTCTCGTTTTTTAATTCCCCCCTACCATTTCTACTATGGATGTTATAACCAGGTCTTGTTCGGGCAATGGTCAAAATAACTTTACCCTTGGACTAAGCTTTAGACTACTGGAGTACTGAAACAATTTCTAGCTTAATTTTCTTTCTCATGCGATATTTATCCATTGAAATTATTTTTGTCATTTTCATTCAGTTACAAACTGGACTGTCGAGTGGACATAGATTTTAATGGAGAAAATCAATGTATTTGTTCATTTTGAATTGCATGAAAATAAATCAGGAACAATTTAGGCAAAATGAAAAAACTAGGGTCTAGTCTAGGCCCAAGATTTGATACATTTTCCAGAAGACCAAATTTCAGTCTGATCCAATTCAAAGATATTTTAGAAGACAATTTCAAGAAAATGAAATTTTACATGTTCATGTCCATCCTGGAAATTGTGGAAAAAGCATGGTTAACAGTTAATTAAAGCAACAACAAAATCATCAAAGCAACCTTTTGCCTCAAAACTTTCCAAAGCATGAACTCCCTGATGAAAAGGAAAATATTGGTTATCAGCTGTTTTCTTCTTTCTCACAAAAGGCTTTTGAACTATAATATTCTACTGAGTCACCAAAGCTAAGTCTTGTTTTATCCAAATACCAAGTTCTAGAATGGTTTTATTTCAAATGCTCTACAAACAACTAAGTGAATGTCACAAGTGGATTTGTTTTGTATTACATCAAATCATACAATACAGATGGAAAAGAAGAAAATGTTGATTGTCAGAACGTTCTTCCTTTGTCTCAAAGTCTTCTAAAGTAATGTGTAATTGTAATTAATTACATAGGCAATGTAATTGTAATGTAATTAATTACATCTGAAAATGCATGTAATGGTAATTGTAATGGTAATTGAAGATTTTCAATGTAATTGTAATGGTAATTAATTACATTGCAATGTAATTGACCCCAACCCTGGTGACGAATTGAGTTTCTCCGATCTTTTATTAAAACGCTATTGATTGGCTCATAATTTGGAAAACCAACTTACAGTAAAATCTAGACCAATGAGAATCGCCGTTACGATCGATAAAAACATGTGGAAGTGCCCGGATAAAAATAAATATGCAAGACTTCCGACAATTCGCCCCAATAATGTTTCGTACCAGCGGCGCACGGTTCATATTTTCAACGCGCCGACTGGCCCCTTCGACATATTTTTATGGGGCCGTCTAAAATTTTTTTGCGCCGATCCCGCAATGGCGCGTCCTCGGCAGAACTCTGCGGTGTCAGAAGTGTGATCCATCTCAAGAGCTCCAGATAAGAAGGGGTTATGACTTTTCAAAATGTGATATTTTGTTCAATGTTCATCAAACTCTATGTTGTAGGTACTCTGTCACTCTGATTGTATAAAGTTGAATGTTTATACACCTGCAGACATTATATTGTTTGTTTACTTTCTGCACGAGTCGATGATTTACTGCGAGATTTAAAGGCCCGGCAATTTTAAAAGGCATGTCTACGCAAAATCAAGGTACATTTACTTGCGATTGGGAACGGCGCACAGGATCATTGGGAACGGTAGATTTGGAGATTGGGAAAGGGCTGATTGTTACATTGGGATAAGCCTGGTAATTAAATGTGGAGAGGCCGGGCGAGATTGGGAATGCTACCGTTTACCGGTACTCGTTAAAGAAAAGAAAAAACATTGTATAACAAAATATTTCAAAACAATTTTACTTTTTGGTCTTTTCTTTCAATTTTGCTATTGCTTGATCTGTCTGTCAATATTGCATGATTGCCCAATTGATTCGGTCGGCACAATCCCTTCAGCCAATCAAAAACGTTGTCAGTCATAAATTGCGGATTAGCACTCATTCGGTGGAGGTGAAAGCTTCGGTCTTTTTCGTTAAAGCATTACCAACGTTCAGCATTAATATCTCGACGACTAGGCCTATTAAAAATGCGTTGGTAGTTAGAAAGTTTAAATCACATTTTCTAACGAAAGAGTTTTGTTCATGAATTTTAACAATGTATTTTTGAAATATTCTGCCTCAAAAATGGTATTCCGTAACAATAAAGACTGAGGAGTACCCTTGATGAAAAAAGGAAAATGAGGCTATGACGTCATACCGACTGATTCTACATGAATTTTAACAATGTATTTTTGAAATATTCTGCCTCAAAAATGGTATCCCGTAACTATAAAGACCGAGGAGTACCCTCGATGTAAAAAGGAAAATGAGGCTATGACGTCATGCCAACTGTTTGTATCCCCGTTCGACCTAATTTCGATCACCTAAGCAGAATCTCCATTCATTTTGTCAAGAACAGGAAATTACAGGACTTGCATTGTTACAGTCATATAGATAAATCATTTTCTGAGCTAAATATAGATAATTTCAACAAAACTAACCGATATATCTGAAGTTTGAGATGAAAAGATCGGTAGACCCCCTTTCTCTGTACACGCTCAGGTCACAACCTAAATTCGATCAAAATGAGGCTCCCCTATAATCTTGTATACTGGTTGAAAAAAGACAGGTTCAACTTTTTGGAAATGTGCTAGAAGTCATCGGCAAACATTGAAAAGTAATTACATGCATGTTAAAAATTTTATAACACTTAACCATCTCTAACATGCTTGAAACTTGTTTCCAATTATTTGGCGTCCATAAATTATGCATTTTTGGTGTGGTTATCAGAGGTCCCATTCACGCACATATGTGCGTAATTCACGTACAGAAAAGAAAATTCACGCACGCAAATTCTGGGTAAAGGGTGCATGCACGCTCTGGTTTCATAGAAAGGAAACAGCTGTAAAACATATTTTCATGAAAAGATTCTCTTTTTTACAGGAAAAAATATTTCTAAGTCAATGAAAATACATTTTGTTGGTTAAAACTGTTTAAGTAAGTATGTAATTGCCCCTTGATGCGTATAACTTTTTTGTTTACATTTAGAATGTAATTTTCATGATGTGTAATTATTATGAGCACCCTGTTTTCAAAGACACTCGCAGATAGGCTTCAATAAACCAATCAATATTATTTGATTGTTGTGTAACAAACCATGCTGTCTGCTTGCTGTAGAAATAATTGGAACGAAAATGTCAACAGAATGATTGTATTTTCCAAACTGTAAGCATAATAGCAACTGAAATATGGATGGGAATGACAACTTGTGTTAATGATGTCCGCTGATTGAGTTTAGATGCAAGTTCAAAAAGGTAAAATGGTTTGAGCAATGGTATTTCTGTTCATGTCGACAAAACTCTGAAATTCTAACACCTGTCACTGGCCATTACTTAACTGAATCATTACCACACAATGGACAATACATTAAGCCTTTCTAAAAAACATTTTTATTGTATTTTAGTGCACCCCTAATTTTCATTTTGCACTCCCAACTTTTCACTCCAGGGAGTACATGCACTCCCCAAAAAAATTTTGAGTGGGAACTCTGGTTATTCAGAAGCTCACTTTAGACAAAAATAGCTATCTCCTTACCTCAATACCTTTTCAAAAATACAAAACTGAAGATGGCCACTACACTTTCAGCGATCACAATGACAACAAGTTATAGGATTTATGCTTAAGGGATATGTCGAAGCTCCAAATGCATAACAAGAAAATAAACATCACTATGAGCAGTGCTAAGCACTGCACTGTCGTTGGATGTTACTTTTTTTCATGAGTATACTTGTAATCTCATGAAAATTGGAGGCGGGGAATAGAAGACTGTCATCACTAGCAGACGAGAATATAAAAATCTATATGTCTTTTGATTTGCATGAGAAAATGGAATTTTATGTTTGTGAAAAAAGTGACTTAGTAAAATGGTGCCATTTTTTGTGTTTGGGTAAATATCGTTAGATTTATTACATTTCTAATCTCAATTTCACCTGGTTTGAGATATTCTTTATCAACTATTGTCACTGTAAACAAATCATGGGCATACCGACTAAGTTCGGGTCAAATTGTGCCGTGTATTGGATAAAATCTGAAGTGATCGAATTTAGGTTGTGATCGAAATTAGGTCGAGTGAGGATATCAGGAAATCTCACCGTTGGTGACACCAACCTGTTAAATGCAGATTCTGGTGAACCTACCAATGTGTTTAGATTGAGACATTAAAAACCCAAAGACATCTTACAACATGATAACATCTGTTTAGTTCACTAAGGTTGTTCAACACATCCTTCAGTTCCAAAAACTTGTCATCTGCAGTTGGGACCTCGAATTTCAAACCCGTCGTCACGACCACCCTTCGCTCCTCGTCTGCATTCGACTTGTCAGTCTCTCCAAACAGCCATTCAAAAAGTCCGTTGCATTGAGAAATGTTGATTGAGATGAGAATGAAGGCGATAAAAGTAAGAAATATTGAAGATTTCATTGTGCATGATTGAATTTTCAAACAGAAAATCCGTTTGTTTTGGTTTGTTTGTTTCAGACTCAATTTTGAAAATACTTATTTTGATAATTTTGTTCTATATGATGTGCCTATGTCCCATAATTTGAATCCATAGATTAATCTACGACAGAAAATATATACGTTGATATATTGATCTGTCTGCTGATATTTTTCAGTTCCATCAGAATACAAAAATATCAAATGTATCAAAGGAAAAATATTTGTTCGATTAATACGAAAATGGTGTCACACCGGTCTTATTTTTGATGGCCAATTTAATCTTCCGCAAACAAGATTCAATGGTTTCAATGACGTCCTTATAAACGGCATCCTTGTAAACACGGGTTTGGATAGCATTCAGTGAAAAGAATAAAATAGCTGATAATCCTGACTGGGTTATAAAAGATCGTTTGATTGTTTGTATAAAATTTTGGGCCAATTCTGCATTTTTTCATCTTCGCTAGCCAAGGTTGAACCCACCTTCGTTTGTATTCACCCTTGGCGGATTTAGTCCGATTTTCTTGAAATCGCGAAGCGCCGCCTAGCGGTTGTTCTGCTGGTTGTTTACGTCCATTATTGATGACGTCATTAACGCGCGTTGTCTTTCGCGTCAAACGTCATGCGGATTATACAAAAGTTAGCTGCTTTTTTGGCCGAATTGTCGAAAGTATAATAATTCGTCGATTAAAGTTAGGGAATTCCTGTCTATTGCAGCGAAATTCTTAGGAAAAATCGCCCATCTTCGCGTTTTTGAGTTACAAATGCAATGCTTTTTCCCGCCCGTTGTCATGATTTGGTTACTCATAACAAATGTGTCAGTCGACAATCTGATTGGTTCCAGCGAGACCTCGCTGGAACCAATGAAAACGCTTTCCAGGAGACCAAGAAAATCGGACTAAATCCGCCAAGGGTGAATACAGAAACGACGTTACGTCGTAGATGTCACCCTTGGCTTGCGAAGATGGCATTTTTTTAAAGTCTGTGAATGTGAACATTACGGCTTACTGTCACGAAATATCTGCTTAGGCGGTGTCCGTAGTCGAGAGGTAGAGCGCCGGCCTTGCGACTTAGAGGTTCCGAGTTCGATCCTCGGTAGCGGAGGTTGTTCTCTAGGCTTCTCATTGGCCCACACATTTTGAGCGAGAACTAGTGGATTTCCAGGAAGCTCAGAGGGATTAAAATAAGTTGAAGAAACATGCTTCCCAATCGATGTAAAATAAATGTGTTCAAAGGAAGGTCTGAAGAAGAAGAAGAAGAAGAAGAAGAAGAAGAAGAAGAAGAAGAAGAAGAAGAAGAAGAAGAAGAAGAAGAAGAAGAAGAAGAAGAAGAAGAAGAAGAAGAAGAAGAAGAAGAAGAAGAAGAAGAAAAAGAAAAAGAAGAAGAAAAAGAAGAAGAAGAAGAAGAAGAAGAAGAAGAAGAAGAAGAAGAAGAAGAAGAAGAAGAAGAAGAAGAAGAAGAAGAAGAAGAAGAAGAAGAAGAAGAAGAAGAAGAAGAAAATATATGCACTATGTGCCATATTATGTGATAATTGTAGCCAATGGTTTCATATAGCCTGCCAGGGCATCGGCTGTGATACTTATAAAGGCCTCCCCGCTAGTTTTGAATGGAAATGTACCTGCTGCCACAGACATAACTTCTCCACACACTTATCTGTCATCCTTAATACCATTGATATCTCATATTTGGCAAGGACAAGGAAGTGATGGACAGCCATATTGCTTGTCCAAACCAAACTCAACAAACATATCTGACTTAAAACACCATCCATACTCCTGCCATACTCCCAAATCTTGTTGTCACCACAACCCACAAACTCAGTAAACCTACCTAGAGCCACATCCACGCCAAAATCTGCCACACAGGCACACACAGAACAACAACCCCCCACTAAAAAGATCCCAACGAATATCAATATTAAACATTAACTGCAGATCCATCCGTAACAAAATTGCAGAACTACATAAAGTCATCAATCAAACTAAGCCAGACATCATAACGGAAACTTGGCTAACGCCTGAGGTCAACACTGCTGAAATATTTCATAGCACACTGAACTTTAACATCTATCGTGACGATCGGTTACACCAAAAGGTGGAGGCGTGTTGTTGGCCATAGACAACACGCACATCAGTCAAGAACAACCACACCTCAAAACAGACTGCAACATAGTAGACCTATGGTCAAAAGTCTATGTCAAGAGCATAAAAGACATCTACTTTGCAGCATACCACAAACCTCGCGAATCTAATGAGCACCCACTTCAAGAATTTTGGTCATAGGCTACATCTCAAAGATACCAAAAAATAGCCATACATGGATCTTTAGAGATTTCATCCTACCAAGCATGGACTGGGAAACACGATCACCTTACCCATCATGCAAATTTAAAAAGCTCCACGTACGACACATTCTGTGATAAACTCACCTGCCTAAATCTAGAGCAAATGGTTAACACTTCCCCACAAACACCCCCTCCATTGTTCACAGCACACAAACCTTGCAAAGTCTTGGGTGATCTGACCATGATATTGTCCATCATGAAATAAACATAAAGAGGGGTCGCCCCATACAACCAAAGAGAAAAATAATGTCATACAAATGTGCAGACTGGGAAAACTACAAAACAAGAGGGCCGTTGGCTCTAGGTCGCTCACCTGAGATGGGGTTTTATAACAGATTAGATTTCTTACAGGTAATGCAATAAAGGGTCAAAGATCACATGAACGCCGAGCTATGCGATTTCAAACTATAGAAAACCCAGAAAACTACCTTAGTGCAATATCATATCTAACTCAAATATGAAGTTTCATCCCATTCGGCTATGTGGTTATGGAGAAATTGCTTTCGACAGATGGAATTAAAATAAAACATACAGACTGACAAACAAACAGAAATTTACAAATTGACCTAGATATATGACATTGAACCTACCTAAATATATATTTCAAATAGAACATCTACTTATGATAAAGAACACATTTACCCATTCATTTTTTTAAATCCATGCATAAATGTAGATGATATGCCCCTGATAAGCAGATTTTTACAAGTTCTAAGTTCCCTTTTTCTGTGACAAGGTTTTATATTGAAAAGCAAAGAAAAGTACCTCTTAGCAATATCATAAGTAATGCAAATATTAAGTTTGGTCTAATTTGGATCTGCGGTTATTGAGAAATTGGTTCTGACAGGTTTCGTGTAATTTCTCTTTTTCTGTTGCCATGGCAACCAGAGTTGTTTTTTTTTTATAAATTGCAATTCTGTTAGCAATTTTTTTTAAATGTGACCTCCTAAGGAATATTTCTGCCTAGTTTGGTGGAAATTAGCCTGTTGGTTTAGGAGGAGATGTCATTCAACGATGTCATTGAGATTTGGTGGAAAATCTCCTTTTCTGTTGCCATGGCTACCACAGCTTTTAAAGGATTTCAATTCTTTTAGCAATTTTAAAAGGAACCTCCTGAGAAATATAAGTTTGGTTGAAATTGGCCAAGTAGTTTAGGAGGAGATGTTGTTCAAAGAAATTATTGAGAATTAGTTAGATTTCTCCTTTTCTGGTGTCATGGCAACCAGAGTTTTTGGTCAATTTCAATTCTTTTAGCAATTTTTAAAGAGGACCACCTAGTATTGAGATTCATTCAAATTTCTCCTTTTCTGTTGCCATGGCAACCAGAGTTTTTTTTATGGATTTCAATTCTTTTAGCAATTCTGAAAGGGGGTCACCTAAGGAACATTCCTGCTAAGTTTGGTTGAAATTGGCCAGGTAGTTTCGGAGGAGATATCGTTCAAAGATAGTATTGAGACTCAGTCAAATTTCTCCTTTTTTTGTTGCCATGGCAACCAGAGTGTTTTTATGGATTTCAATTCTTTTAGCAATTCTGAAAGGGGGTCACCTAAGGAACATTCCTGCTACGTTTGGTTGCAATTAGCCGAGTAGTTTAGGAGAAGATATCGTTCAAAGATAGTATTGAGATTCATTCAAGTTTCTCCTTTTCTGTTGCCATGGCAACCAGAATGTTTTTATGGATTTCAATTCTTTTAGCAATTCTGAAAGGGGGTCACCTAAGGAACATTCCTGCTACGTTTGGTTGAAATTGGCCTAGTAGTTTAGGAGAAGGTGTCGTTCAAAGATAGTATTGAGATTCAGTCAAATTTCTCATTTTCTGTTGCCATGGCAACCAAATGTATCAGTCGACAATCTGATTGGTGCCATTTGATGACACAGATAACCCATTACCAGAAGAAAAAAATAGACTGGTCTATCAAATTCAAAGATGTTGCAGGCGACAGTGTTCAAGCGAATAGATTTTGTCTGTTCTTTCTCATAGAAAACATTGTGGGAAATGAAGAAATTGCTTGTTACAAGCGATTTCTTCATTTTTCACAATGTTTACAAATGCTTTGATCTTGTCGGGAGTCAAAACGCGTCACTTTATGGTAATGGACTAAGGCCATTGAAACAAAGCCAATGGCCATTCGTCGGGTATCGGACGATTAGCAATTTAGAGAAATTAAGAATAACCATTTTCAACAGACTATGTGGAAAGCATTTTGTACAATAACCAAACGTGTCCATATTGTAACTATAGGCCTACACAGGCTGATCTGGGTCCATGGATGTAGTCCCCTATCAAATCGCTCCTTTTCAACGAACGCCTCGTAACTACAGCTTAAAACAAGCTGCAGTTATCAGGTTTTCGTTGAAAAGCGACGATTAATATAACAAGGAAGTATTTTTCTAAATCCCATGTCATAGTTCTGACATACAATGAACCTGTTATCATCTTACAAGTGCGCATTTCTTATAACTCGAATAAGGCCCTACGTAGCGTGTACGAAAAGGGACGTCATGAAAAAAAAAAAAAAAAAAAAAAAAAAAAAAAAAAAAAAAAGAGAAGAAAAAAGGCCCCCCCCCCCAAAAAAAAAGAAGAAGAAAAAACATTCATAAGAAAATGAAAGCGTGATTCCTTCCACACAAGCGTTCCTTTCTTGGAATACTCGCATTCACTCCAAGAAAGGAATGCATGTGTGGAAGGAATCCCTAGAACAACAGATAAGAAACCTACACTTAAAGACACTTCTAACGCAACACCTACATTTTTCGTCATAATTGAAAAAAATGATTCAGTATATTTTATGAAATTTCCAGTAAATATAAATCAATTACGTCTACATGTTTTATGTAAATTTCATCAAAATCGGTTGATCCAAACATAAAAAAATGTTTTTTATCAAGACTCAAATTAGAAAAGTCACAATACAACCACGCGATTGAAAAATCCAATAGCATCAAAGCAGCGTCACCAAATCATGCTCATATCTCGAACCCCTGCTTTAAAAGATTTGATAACATGCTTTCCCGCACGAAGCAATATACATGTACTAGAATTCAATTGCACATACATTGTATTTTGTTTTAGAAATAATGTTGTGCACGTGTCTGCCTTACTTGAAATCATCAAATTTGTCCCCATAGAGATTAGTTTTCCATCTGCTTACTCCAAAAAGATTCAACAACTGGAACAGGCTCCTAAGGACGAGTGAAGAACCCGCAAACATTCATTATATACCTATGCTTTTTTTTAATTAGAAGGATGTGTCTTCGTGTCATTTTGGCCCATAGCGGGCACACAATGTTAACTGACTGTCATAAACTTTATTGCTGTTACTTGAATTACCTGAATACTCGTACGTTATAAGATCGCGCGGCTTTATCTGTGACTTTTTGTTTTCTAGTCATATTATATGAACTGCAAATTCAATAATTTCTACCCAATATTTCGTAATGAAAATTTCAGATATTAAGCCAATATAAAATTATAAATGAATTAAATCTGTTGAAAATTTGACGAGTTATTTCCAAAAAGGTCAGTGTTGCATTGGAAGTGTCTCAAAGTGTATTATTCCGCCAGATGCTTTGTAGAAGGTTCTGTTGAGCAACATGCAACTTCCTATGATATAAAATCATTATCACCAACTTAACCCATTACCAGACAACAAAATTTTGGGGTTGTACTATTTGAAAGCTACTGCATATGACAAAGTGGATGATGATAAAGATATGATTAGTGTAAAATATGGCACAGAAAATATTGAGACAAAAGGAGAAACTGCTGGTTATCAGCAGTTTCTTCTTTTATTTCAATGTTTTCTCAAGCCTTTTCTATTGAGGACGTCAAAACCAGGGCCCGTATTACTAAACATCTTACGATCAAGTTTTTGTGTAAACTTTGTAACAAGACATCTGATTGCACGAGAAATCCGACTGAGCCAATCAGGGCTGTTGTTACAAGTAATTATGCAAAAATCAAACGTACGATCGTTAGTAATACGGGCCCCTGGTCTTGTTTGGGAAAGGGTTAAAGCAGTTACCAGTGGTGGAGAAGAACATAATTATAATGACTTTTTCACTCGACCTAAATTGAAACGTTTTCCTTTTAAAATGTAAACAAACGAGCATCCACAATTTAGATCTAATAATCACGAGTTCTTTTTGGGCGTCCATACAAAAGACCTGGCTAGATAATCAATCTACTTGAAATTTCGGTACATGCGCGTGTATTATCAATAGATAATGTCCCGGTGAATTATCTGTGCAGCACATACGGACATTCTAAGGTACAGTAGGCTCATGTTTATTTATTTTTTTCATGGTAAAGTCTACCCCATGAAAAAAATGTATGCATTTGTAAACGTTGTTTTGGAAATCTTAACTTCCAGCAGTGCAATGAGACTAGAAAGGGACACATCGTATATAGGCTGTTCCTGAAAGTTCATGAAAACTTTTCACAATACACGAATTAATGCAGTTATTTGAGGCCAATGGTTTGCATCATTATTTTAATTTCGATAGTATTTGTGTATTTTTAAATTGCATTCATGTCTAATCAAACTAAGTCAAAACTTCCTGAAACAAACACTGGTTTTGTCATCCTCTTTGGGATGCAAATATGCTTGCACGTGTTCAGCTGTGAAGCAGAACGCGACCGTGCACGGAAACAGAATACTCGCACTCCACGGTGTATAATCACGTGACTCAGAATTTCCGATAATCTTCAATATATCGTCTATTGAAAACCAGACCATAGTACATGTATCTCGTATTTTTTCGAAAAATGTTTTTTTGCTTTATTTGGTGAATAATGCTTAGATCCATATCCTCCCGAAATTTCAGCCCTCTATCTTAAATACTTTTTAAGATATTGAACAAAGATCAAACCTCGTATCTAAGATTGAGCACAAGTTCTAGAAAAAGAAGAACGTATTTTCAGATACGTTTATTTTATTCAGTTTTAGCAACAATTTGTTCTGCCAAACGATGGCAACTGTGAATACAGCATTATAGCTTTTATGAATTATGGATTTTTTCAAGGAAATGTCCAGCCAGATTGTATCATATAGTGATACACTGTTATGGTTTTCACGTGTTAAACATTTATTCCCCGTCTATGTCATACCAGAACATTGTATCTAGCGATAATATATGTTTGTTAGAGTTTTAATCTTACATGGTCCAGACCATACTATATCATTTAGCTATAGGTGACTTTGGCTTTTTCATATACTGTGATTGAAACTGATTTTTTCCGAACCAGTCAATTTTATCTGTAGATACATGTAATATGTTTTTCATTCCGGATATCTCACCGCGGACAGCTAATTGGTGTTGATAACAATGTATCAAAGCATTGATGTAGCATGACATCAATTTATTTTTATGACCTTCTCCATTAAATGACAGCTACAATTTCTATAAATATTACCGACATAGGGTCATTGCATGTAAACAATTTATGAGATAATTTTAATAACGAGTAAAACTGTATTTTACAGTCATTTAGTGAACCAGTTATGCTATTGTCAAAAACAGAACTTTGCAGAAAAGGGAATTTGGTATACTTTTTTCAATAGAGAATCCATAATTTTAAGGTATATCTTATGTACAATATTTTTACCTTTCCTTTATTGATATAATAAATACATGTAACAAAGCATTTTTCCTCTCTTTTTTGGAAAAAACTCTTATATGGAGCCATATAAATTTTACAACAATGTCCATAATATTCTTATTTGATATAATCCAAGATTGTATTAATTACACGTACTAAGCAGTTTGTTTCATTTCTTTTGAAAATCGTTAGTCAGAAATTATATAATACTTTAAGAACTTGTATATTAAGAAGCTATTTCCTTCGTCTAATACATTTTTGTTAATTGTTTTAGAAACATGTGACTTTAAGCTGTTGTAATTTGTAGATGTGATTCGAGGAAGAAGACAGTGATCTTGTTCAAATAACACTGCAAATTGAACAGAACATCCTTGAGGCAGAACCAACTTTTTCACTGTTTAACAATGATGCTGAGAGTATAAGCAAAGACAAAACATATCTCGATGGAGAAAGTCACGTGCAGCTTTAGGATGACTTGGTTACAACAATTCTTTGAAAGGAAGATGATTTAAAAGACATTAAAGAAAATGAATAATAATCCACAGACGATATGGAATAGTGACAGCTTTGTGATGGTGTTTTCGAGACTGAAAATATAAACGATGTACTTGATGTTGAGTTCCCCGAACAAAATGGAAATAAAACTGTTTCTAAGAAAACTTCTCTGAAAGAAGACAATACAAGAGTCCATAGTGAAAAGAAAGATAATGTGACTGTAATTTTAGACGACTTACGGGCTACCAAAAAATGTTCCCCAAAGTACAAAACGTGCGACAAGGAAAGCACAGAAACACTTAATGAAGGGGATGAAACCGAGTTCAAGCTCTGATGATGATGATGATGATGATGATAACATATCTCTATGTGTTCTTTTAAATCGATGTAATGAACAAAGTTACTTATCTAGTTCCAAGGATGAAACATATATCCCAAAGTCTAAAGTGCTTAATTCTTCTGACTTAGAATACTTTTCTTATCTGTCTGACAGTGCATAAAAGCAGAAAGAAAAAGATGAGACATTCAGAAAGATGTGGATAAAGTAAAATCAAAACCATCAGATATTTCATGTGACCAGCATACCTCTACGTCAACTGTTACTGATCATGAGATCGCCAGATATGAGCAAGAAATTGCTAGGCAAATACAGATAAGTTTCCAAGAGGAAATTATCAGAAACACTCTGACTACGGAAAATGCAGACCGACTAGATGATAACTTGAATAAAGAAGGATTATCTCGTGTTCAGTGTTTCCACAAGGGAACTGCTTGTTTGAAGCAGCCTGTCATTCGGCTCACAAATCGGAGTCGTTTACTCAGCTAAGACAGTCGATTTGTTCTCAATTAGTGGAAAATGCTGCAGAGTATATTGGTTTCCTCCAAAACAAACATAACAACTCAAAAGAAGAATGCAACTTCGAAGAACTGTTTTGGCTTCCGAAAATCGTAATAACGCCTACTTTGAGCCAAATTGAAAGAAGCAGTGGAATAAATATCGCGTACATATCTTTCCCAAATGTCATGGAGCATTTTGGCACTTGTTTCCAAAGTAAAAATCCAGAGAGATATATACAGCGAGACATATTCTGAATCTAGAAAAGGTCGACAATTCTAACACAGAAGAAGCACAAACTGCGGGGGGAAATGCCAGTTGAAACACCAAAAAATCAGCGAAATTCGTTTCTCCAGCAAAAGACGAACTGTTCGCAAAAGAAAAGCCACACCTGCAAACTGGAAGAAAAATGTTCGGACGTGACTAACAAAGAGTACACACATGTACATTCGTTCTACAGTCGGTTCTTTTCACTCCATGTTCATTGGTTAGTGTGAGAAAATTCTGCTGTTACAAGTTGTCGGTGTACAGTGCAGGTGACAAACAAGCCTTATGCTATCTATGGTCGGGAACAGACGGTAAACGTGGATGAAATGAAATTTCAAATCGCTTGAAACTATATTTTGCTGGCCTTAATAAAGAGGTGGAACATGTGATACGGTATTCAGACGCGTGTATAGGACAAAATCGAAACTAGATCGTGGCCACAACTCTTTTGTTCTCTCCTTGTCAACAATTCCACATCTCAAGATAATCAACCATAAGTTCCTTGAAAGTGGACACTACCAGATGAAATGCGATTCTATGCACTGTGTTATTGAATTGGCAAAATCAAAAACGAAGATATTCGTGCCTAGTCAAAGGGAAACGGTGATTACAATGTGGAGAAAGAAAAATCCATACAACGTCATTTGCCTGAAATATTATGACTTCAAAGACTTTAAATCGATGAGATTCAAAAGCCCGAAGACCAGCAAAGCAGAGAATGGGAAAGGGCTAGATGGACCAGCATGAGGTGGATGAGATTCGTAAAAGAAAAGTCAGAAATGTGCCTGTGCAAATATGAACATGATAACGATACAGATTTTCAGAGAGTGAGAATTTTACCAAGAGTAAGAAGAGTACTGAAACACATTCGTCTCTTTACGAAACTACACATTTCAAGTCCAAAGAAAATGGACTTAGTCCATTTGTGCAAACAAGGTGTTATTCCCACGGAATATTAATCCGAATCTTCTCTGATGTAAATACGCTCTTTGATATTTTGATTTTTCGCTATTTACGAAATAGCGAAAAATCAAAATATCAAAGAGCGTATTTACATCAGAGAAGACTCGGATTAACGGAATATCAGTTTTACAAGGGACTACCATCCAACCAGAACGTTTAAGAAAGGTTCCCAGAGCCAGACATGGAAGAAAGTGAAAAAGACACTGACATTGACTAAGAAATGTATTAAAAGGATTTATATCGAATATAGATGCTATACTTTAATTTTGTGTCGGGTGATAAGATAGGAATATTTTATGTACCAGATGATGCTATATGTAGATACTCTATTGTGACTCGTTTTCTTTTTACTTTTTACATAGTTCAGAAATACCATATTAATGTATAGATATATAAGAGTGTGTGGCAATACAAATGTTAGTCTTGCGTTTTGTTTTACTTAAAACCAGAGTATCTTACAGCTATATGCAATGTTTTTACTATTCTATATTTAACAACTTTGATCCATTTCATGCAAAACCGTACCCTAGTACAGCAAGATACAATGTTCTGGAACAATATTTGTTTGAAAAAAAAAAAAACCAACATTTACATCCACAAGCCATAACCGTGTATCTCAATATGCGATAGTCTTACTGTCTTGAAATGTAACAAATTGTATGTTTGCACCAAAACCAGAATCTCTTATCTCGAGAACAGATGTTGTAGCTATGGGAAAATTGAGAATTTTAGAGCTGTTTTTCATTCTAAAGGCAAAATTTACCAAATCTCCCTTTATAAAATGTAAAATGATAAAACTGATATTACTGATTTAGAATTATATCAGAGCCAATCATATTGGAATATTACCTTAAAATATCGTTTATTACAAATTTGCGAACGTTTTTCCCTTCTACTGAAACATTTGAAAATAATGAGATACGAGGGTCTGGTTTTAAACGGACGATATTTTTTAATACTTGACCAATTTGAATTCGGTTTGAAGCAGAGAACGTGACAAAATGCCAGAAATACACCGGAAGTGTTGGATTTTTGAAAAATCAACTGATAAAAAGTAATTGAAGATAAACCAAAATGTTGGTTTATCTTCAATAACCTTTTTATCAGTTGAATTTTCAAAAATCAACCACGTCCATCTAATGCGTGACGTCTGTCCACATTCTCTGCTTCAAACCGAACTCAAATCGGTCAAGTATTTACAAAATTATTGAAGATTTTTTGAAAATATTGCATCACGTGATTGGCCACCGTGGCACTCACTCAGTGGTAGTCCATCGGTAACCAACGATGACGTCATCTGTGTGTAATTCTGTAACATCTCAAATAAATTGCAGTCCAAAGAATCAATGCTGATAGCGCATCTATAGTTCGATGATCTGTTGTTGCTATTGTCGATGAAAACCAAATGTTCCTTACATATATGTTAGTTATAGGGGATTAGTAGACTACTAAGTACTCCTAAGTATACATGTATACATTATACGCTGGAAGTTTGGGTTAGTACAGTTAATACGTGGCATTTTAGTTAGTTTACTGTATTCCAGCTCTACCTTCTACAGAATTCAGCATGGCAGACGAAGAAAAAGCGCCACCACTTCAAGACAGAATTAAGATGTTTAATCGCCCAAAAAAGTAAGTAGAAGATTGCGTACGGTTTTTTTAAAAAAAAAATGGAATTATTACTGATTCTTTATCTAGCCTATACATTTTATACTCGCCAAAGTAAAATTCATCCGCATGTCACATGCTAAGTGATATTAAATAATGTTAAATGCACCCTTTCATTCATATGTACACAAAACTACACATTTGTGACCCGTCGCGCTAAAAGGGACCTTATCGGATGTGTGAAAATATCGACCCTAGTCTGTCTGCGCAGTCCGCGCAGCCAGACTAGGGCCGACACTTTTCACTTTATGTAAATTTCTAAATCCAGAATTGTTTCCATATCTTACCTATATGTTCATTTTTCGCATACGGGACCTGGTTGACATGTGCTTGGTCTGACAAATTTGTCACAATTTGGATTTTTGGAGTTCGGATAAGGTCACTTTTAGCGTGACGGGTCACAACTACACATTTTATTTCTGGAATATCTATGTGAATGTTAACAAAGTCTTGATTTGTTTGGATTTCAGTCCAAACGATGCAAAACAGCCCAGACCTTTGAGAGATAGTCTAAGGTAAGACATTAGTAATTATTAATTTTCATTCTTTCGATATGTATTTTATCTATTTCGAGTATTTGATATACCGTCACTATTCCAATAAACGGCCGGACGTTTATTAGAAATATGGTCGATTGAAAAGTAAGGGATGGGCGTTAGTTAGAGGTATTCTAATTTTGTTAGTCAAAATTTTCGAATCTTGAAAGTGTCAATTCATGGACTCGAAGTTCAGTAAATGAAATTTGGCAAAGTTTTGAAAAATGGTTATTCATAAATTAACTATGCATATTTATGTAAGTGACAACTCAACTGTGCAATCACAATTTATATGCTATTTTAAGCATTTACAAAATTGCTTAACATTCAAGCCATTTCGTAAATGCTCCGTTACAAAATTACTCACCACAAATATACATTTAAGAAGTGTACATACTTACATAATCCCATAATCATTTATCCACTGTTACGCTTTCCAGAAAGAAAGGTCAGACTGGACTCTTTGAACAGCCCAACCAGCTAATCAGAACGGATACGTCTGCCAACAAGATATATTATGTTGAAGAGACTCTGACACTATTAAGGGGACTCGACAGACAAGTGAATGTGGTTTCCATTACTGGTCAATATAGGACGGGAAAGTCCTATCTGCTTAATAGATTGGCGTTACAAGCTAACGGTATGGTGCATAGCCTTTTTCCAAACGTCAAACTATTAGTCTGTTCCAATTGAAAAGAGCTGCATCCAACCGATAGAAAGTATACAGCGCACTACAAACTTAAACATTTAAACTTCAAATACTTTTCGATTGTGCTGCATTAAAACGGTTTCAGAATAATGTTCATTGTAATTTCGTTAACGAGAAAGCGCTTACACATTGAACACAGCTATAAAAACTCGGATTTTTCACAACGCTAAAGTATTGCAATGAATCTTGCCCCTCTGTGACGTCACAATAATCCACCAAAGAACGACAAATCATGTATGTTTCTTATACAGGTTGATTGTGTACCTGCAATTAATAATAAAACGGAGATCATTTTAAATCAAAACCATGAGTAATATTGCCTTGAATTTCTTTTCACAATGTTTTTGTCAAAATATGTTCCATAGTTCTCCTTTAACGTTGATATTTGTGTTTTAGGATTCGTGGTCGGTAACGCTGCAACTGCTTGTACAAAAGGTATATGGATTCGGTGTATAGAACACCCTTCACAGCCAGACCAAGTGTTGGTGCTTCTCGACGTGGAGGGGTTTGGAGATGCAAATAAGGTTTATGACAATTCAATTATAATCCTGACAATACAAATAAGCGGGTATTAATTATACATGCAACCAACCGATAGTCTTGTCCACACAGAATGGAAGAACAATAAAATCAGCAATAATTCAGACAAAACAGAATTTTGGACAATATCTATCACAGGCTAATACATTTTTAGCGAAGTTGGACAAATGCAAAGCTAAATGGTGAATATTAATTATGTCATTGTTTCATAATTTTATTGACTTTAGATATATTACAGATTTCATTTCACATGGTACAGCTTAAGCTTTTATCGTCATAAACTACACGCCTTAGCTTTTTTTTAAAATAACAATTTAGTAATTTTTCTTGTATACCTGTTATAAGTGTGTTCTATGATATACGTCCCTTTGAAGAATGTTACGATATATGCGAAATATAAACACATTTTGAATAAAGGTCAGTGTCAGATCAAATTAAATCCGTAATACAAAATGATAAAAAAACGAACATGCCTACTAATGTTAGAAAATCGGATATAGATAATTTCACGCGGGTATAGATAATGTCACGTGTTCTATTCACTTTTGATTTCCAGGACAACGAAGATGAGGATTTACTATTGTTTACCCTAGCCACCTTGCTGTGTAGTACCCTAGTGTACAACAATATTGGGGCTTTTGACGCAGATGCCATCAAAAGATTGAGGTATTGACATATATATCATTAATAAAACAAGTTCACAAAAAATAAAGTTCGTCAAAAATAAGCAAGCTATATTCTTAATTTTATATGGCTGCATGAATTATGAAATCAAACGTACTAAGAGTTAAAAATCACACAGTATTATTCAGATAAGCAATAAATGAGAAAATATTACATATTAAGCATATAGACGTCTTTTCTCCCAGCCGCCAGAAATTTACACTATTGTACAGCTTTTGCAGACGACAACAAAGTCGATAAAGATAGATTTGGTACTTCTAAAAATCTACAATATACGCAGCACAGAAAATATTAAACAAAAAAGAAGGGAAAAAAGAAAATGCCTTCTTTTGCTTTGAACAATGTTTCCCAATCGTTCTCTACTGGGGACGGAGGCCTAAAACCAGTGCTTGTTTGGAAAAGATGCAATGTAATGACAGACGACTGTTAGTATTTTTTATTATCGGGATCAAAATACGTTTCGCTGGAAGTTGTCAATGAATATTTTTTTACCGTTTGCCAAACACGATCTGTTTTGTCACTGATTTCAATGCTATCGCATGCATATTTGACTTTACTATTAATTCATGTCTAACAACTTTCAAGTTTACCAAACGTTGTTTTGGAAAGGGTAAACAAATATAATTACCAAACTTTTGCAGATTTCTGAAAAATATCGACATATGCGTTGTTGATCAAACTAACGATGTGGATCTATTGGATTTTTACCTACCCCAATTTGTGCTGACCTTGAGGGACTTTGACCTTGACCTCAAAACCCAGGCTGGGATCAAAACCACTCCTGACGGCTATTTTGATGATCTTTTGGGTCTGAAAAAAGGCTACAACGACACTCGATTGTTAATTAGGACATACTTTAAAGGTACATTTCATGCTCATTACTTCGACATGGGTTTTATCCAGAGTTACATATCAGCGTGGGGGCGATTTTTCAAAATGCAATATATTATTTATCATCAACTCCTTTATTGTTGGTACTAATTGGTTGTGTTATCAAGACGACTCAAATAACCCATAATATAGGGTTTGGATTTGAAATAACAAATTTGAAAAGTCTTTACGCCTCTTATCTTTTGCCCTTATTTTATCGAACTATCGCTTATATGGAAGTTCAAAGGGGATATACAGAGTGTCCCAAAAAAACGGAACCCTACTTCAAAGTCAAATATTTCAAAGCGTAAGAAAAAAATCTAATTTATGAATTTGCAGTACTAAAGATACATTATTTTTGCATTTGTGTTCCGAATTTCACTACAAAATATGCATCGGTTCAAAAGTTATAAGCAAATTAATAATGACACTAAAAAACGATCTGACATGATATTGATTTTTGCGTCTTGTTTGTTCTTGAAAGCGCACTATTGGTCAGCTAGTGAATTCTGTACCGTTGTACATGTATGTACCAATTTTCTCAAAATTTAATATGTGCACGTTCTGTACGTTCAAATTGAGTACATACGGTGGTTGTTTGAATAAATTTCAAATTATTATGTGATTCATTTCACATGGCGCAGTTTTAACTTTTATTTTCATAAATTATAAACTCGGTATGCTTCCTAAAATTAGTCCAGCCTTAATTTTCTTGCATAGTATACATTTCTGTGGACTATGATTTAATTCTTTTTGGTGAATTTTGTGTTATTTGTGTTTTGCATAAAGGTCAGTGTCAGGTTAAATGAAACCCGTGATACTTTAAATTGAGCGGTGACCGGCATGTTGGTCAGAAATAAAATTAGTGCCTATGATTATTATTCATGAGTATGTGATGCACTTGGATATTTTGTTTGTATTCAGTTTAGTTACATCGCAGCTCGCAGCATTAACAGTTTATTTATTAGCAAAAAAGATGAAATGAAAATGCATTATTGTAAATACAATGATTCAAAATCATTTTTGTATTGTATTGAATATATTAACCAATTGTTTAGCGTGAATTTATTCAATGAGTGTAGGCGCGCGCTGCAAAACGAAAAGATCGATATCGTGTTAAAATGGTTTTCTGGGTATATTTATTTTAATGTCAATATTTTCAAAAGTAATCATTATTTTTAGACCAAATTTTAACTGCTAATAGAAAACTGTCGTTGCTATTGCATATGTAAATTTGGTGGATAGATATTGCCTGATACATGAGAAATTTACTTTCAAAAATGGGTTCCATTTTTTTGGGACACTCTGTATATGACAATGTAGATTATACTTTTGCCGGGCAACCTAATTATACCCCCAAATTCAATTTGGGGGGTATATAGGAGTCAGCTTGTCCGTTGGTCTGTCTGTCTGTCTGTCTGTCTGTTGGTCTGTTGGTCCGTCTGTTGGTTTTTTGTCAGCTCTATTTCTCCTAAACCACAGGTCCAATTTTATTCAAACTTCACATGTGAGCTCAATACCAAGTGGAAATGTGCATCTTATATTTTGGTTACGGTCCAATTATTTTTCACAGAGTTATGGCCCTTGAGTGAAATTTCTTGTCCGCTCAATATCTCGGTAACTTATGGATGGATTTCAAAAAAACTTTACAGGTATGCTTACTAGCTCTCAAATATGTGCACGTCAAATTTTAGTTATGGTTGAGTGATTTTTGATTGAGTTATGGCCCTTTGTTGAAAATTAGCATTTTGCGCAACATTACCACGTGTTGATTGGTTTGTTGATTTTTTTGTCCACTCTATTTCTCCTAAACTACAGATTGGATTTTGTTCAAACTTCACATGTGAACTTATTACAAAGTGGAGATATGCATATGATATATAAGTCATGGTCCAATCATTTTTCATGGAGTTATGGCCCTTGAGTGAATTTTCTTGTCCGCTTAATTTCTCAGTAACTTATGGATGGATTTCATAAAAACTGTACAGGAATGCTTAGTAGCCCTCAAATATGTGCATATCAAATTTTGGTTATGGTTCAGTGATTTTTGTCTGAGTTATGGTCCTTTGTTGAAAATTGGCAGTTTGAGCTACATTACCATGTGTTGATTGGTTTGTTGATTTTTTGTCGCTCTATTTCTCCTAAATCACAGGTCCAATTTTATTCAAACTTCACATGTGAGCTCAATACCAAGTGGAGATGTGCATCATATATTTTGGTCACGGTCCAATGATTTTTCACGGAGTTATGGCCCTTGAGTGAAATTTCTTGTCCGCTCAATATCTCGGTAACTTATGGATGGATTTCAAAAAAAACTTTACAGGTATGCTAACTATTTCTCAAATATTTGCATATCAAATTTTGATTATGGTTGAGTGATTTTTGATTGAGTTATGGCCCTTTGTTGAAAATTGGCATTTTGCGCAACATTACCATGTGTTGACTGGTTTGTTGATTTTTTTGTCCACTCTATTTCTCCTAAACTACAGGATGGATTTTGTTCAAACTTCACATGTGAACTTATTACATAATGGAGATATGCATATGATATATAAGTCATGGTCCAATGATTTTTCATGGAGTTATGGCCCTTGAGTGAATTTTCTTGTCTGCTCAATTTTTCGGTAACTAATAGATGGATTTCATAAAAACTGTACAGGAATGCTTAGTAGCTCTCAAATATGTGCAAATCAAATTTTGGTCATGGTTCAGTGATTTTTGACAGAGTTATGGCCCTTTGTTGAAAATTTGCTTTTTTTGCAACATTATCTTGTGTTGATCCGTTTGTTAATTTTTTGTCCGCTCTATTTCTAAAAAAAATAGTAGTCCAATTACATGTATATTCAAACTTCACATGTGAACTTATTACAAAGTGGAAATATGCATATAATATTTTGGTTACGATCCAATGCTTTTTCACAGAGGTATAGCCCTTGAAACAATTTTCTTGTCTGCTCAATTTCTCAGTAACTAATGGATGGATTTCATAAAACTTTCATAAGTATGCTCACCTGCTCTCATTGATTTTTGACTGAGTTATGGTCCTTTGTTGAAAATAAGCAATGTTTTCAACATTACCATGTGTTGGTCAGTCTGGTTTTTTGTTTGCTCTTTTTCTCACTTGATCATTTCACAGTTCATAGGAAATGTACATCTCAAAATGCACAAACTCAGCTCTTTTGGGGGGTATGATCACTTTCAGTGATATTCTAGTTTCAGACTGGTTCAATTTCAAAGAAGCGGTACAGATACAACAAGACAAAATTTTGACGCATAGCATCAAAGAGGCCGGCAATTTTTTGGTAGCCATCCATGAAAATTTTGCTGAAGTGATATAGTGATTCAACCATGTCACGTTAATTATATCTTTCCTTTTTTTGTTGAACTCACAGTATCAAGACCCCCACGGATTTATCGTGGACTTGCAGTAGCAATTATTTGATAGCGTATAGTTTGTTTACAGTTCAAGTGACTTCTACTTTTAAAATGTATACATCCTGCAAGTCTCGCAAATTGCCATGTTTGCTCATTTGGGTGACCTCAAGTGCAATAATAGACTATGCTGCCTTTAGATTTCTCAGCTAATGGTCCTGCACCACCTACACAAGTTCACAATACCATGGTTAACTTAAAACAAATACCAGCTCGCATAACCATGATTAACTAAAAAATACCGAATTTTTAACAACAAAATTGAAACCTATTGTTCTGAACCTAACTAAATACATGTATTTGTTCATTGCTTTACTTCAAAGAAATGGATATTTTGTTCACGTAAGTGACATGTTCTTCCGTAAATCCGTGTTTTTTGTTTTTTGTTTTCTATTTTTTCAATTGTTTCATTGTTTGATGTAGAATTTGTAAATATTTAAAGGTGCTCTATCTCGAATGTTCTTCGAAAAATCAACTTTAAAACCATTTGGTGGTCATTCGCTTGGTCATAAATAATATTTTTTTAAACAATACACCTTTCAAGCTCAATTATACTCCAATGCAATGAAATTCTCCTTTAAAACGAAATGCCAGAGTGTTTTTTTTACAAATTACCGCTATTAATTTTATAGAAAAAGTATTTCGCTGGACTTTGATGATGTCATTCTCAGACACCCCTCCAATCGTCTTCTCACGTGACCACTATTGATGTATCGATCAGCGTTTTGGCAACATGATTCGATTCGTGTCAGCTTCGATTAGGCCTACCTTTCACCTTTCCATCGCCCTGTTTGATCCCCGATAAAGACAGGCATGAATCTAAATCTCCTGTCGTTTGGATTTTGATTTCTTCTATAGTTCGCGCAAGATCCTTTGGCACATGGATAATACAATACATTATTTATATTCAGTGGCGTAATGACTAAGAAAATTTAGGTTGATAGGTAGAGCGGTCAGTTTTCAATTATGGAGCTGAGGTCGAATCCAGCTGTCTGCAGATTTTTTTTATACTTTTTTCTTAGTCTTCAATGGCTATTGGCTTCGAAATTTCATTTGCTAGGCAGATGACAGCTTGTTTTTTTTGTGTAAAAATACAAATGATGGACAAAAAAGAAAAGAAAAAAAGACAGTAAAAGAATCGCCGAAACCTAGGATAGAACTCGGATGTCCTGTTTAGCACACATACCGCTCAATCACTCTACCTAAATTTTCACAGTATCTACGTCATTACTTTATAAGAGTGTTATTGTGTTTTATACAAAAATGTTGAGTTTACATCTGAGCAAAATGTACAAAGTGAGGAAAATAGATTTGAAAAACATGACAAACGATTTTCATTTTTTCCACGGATTTCCCATAATTTCGGCAATAACTATATTATTTTAGGTTCATTGTTTGTCTGAACCGCCTTCCGTTACTAATCCAAAGGTGGTCAATATAAAAATCATGCGTTTAATTCCATTTTTTCCGGTTTTTTTTTGTGTGTGTGTGCAATTTGACCAAGCGAGGGACTGCAGCTTTAATACAATGCAATAGTTGTATTTTACTGACTAAAGAATTACAGATAGTATGATTTATCTAAAAAAAATAAAAAAAAAAAAAAAAAAAAAAATACAGCAACTCCGTAATAAGATCATAATAGTCATTTTCATTGCGAGATGAAAGTGTTTATTTATAATTTTTTAAACGATTTGTAAACTTCAACTTTAAATTGATGCAGCCAAAAAATAAATCCTGGTCACTATTGACTCGTGCTGTCAGAGTTAATTCCCTTTGTTGGAGAACGTTGTTCTCAGCCATCTATTGGCATTCTGTCAAATCAGGCTGTTTTCATGTGTGATTTTTATCATAACGAAAAGAAAATGATAGCAAAAAAGTTGAACGATTTAAATGCAAAAACATATTAGAAAAATAAACACACACAAAAAGAAATCAGATTGGATACCTAACTAAATATATAACAAAGGACAAAAGTTCCTTTCAAAAAATTATTTGAGAAAAAGTTGACACGAGCGACAGTGGGTTTCGAACCCACGCCGTAGAATGCAATATAACTGTAAGTACGAGCGGCTAACCGATTGAACTACGGCGTTCGGTTGAAAACACAAATAAATTACAACTTATTTATCGGGTCCTTCAAGGGGCAGTAACCCAGTATATCGGTCCATAGAAATACCGAAACCCATGAGTATTTCATGACAGGATGCTTTCAACAGAGACGTTGACGTGGGATCGGGTTAAGTGCCGGATTTGATATGCGTTTCGATAACTTCCAAAGCTTGTCGATAACGTTTAATAGATAATATATCGACATTCTATGTACGTCTCGGTTTTTGTGCATTCCAGTATTTCTATGGACCGTGGTTAATCTGATAGTCACGTGATCGGGGGCGGTCAGTTATTGGAATTAGAACGATATACAAAAGCGGTCAATTTTGCGATATCTTTGCTCGCAAAGTAGCAAATATTTAAAAAATATAACTTGCAAGGTGAACGTCAATTATTGACTTACAAATCAGTCAGTTCTACACCAATATGTCGAAAATGTTCTAATCGTTAGCCTCCCACATCCTACATGTCTAAATCGAAAAAAGCATTCCAAAGAAGGCCGGCTTCAAGAGCCGGCCTTCAATAAAAAGCCAACCCTATAAAACGTATTTCCTTACTGCCAATCAATGTTTCACACACCTACCGGAATAAGATGTTCATCTCTTTTGCCAAAGAGGAATTTTGTATTCAATAACTCTCTTCAATAATCTCTTTAATCCCCTAAATGGTCTGCAAATCATGGGTTGCGCTAAAAAGGTCACAGCTATAGTTTCTTGAAGTTGTTGTTATGACATTTTGATATGAACGTAACCAATGAGTTTATTGTAGTTTTACGCCGTTTTCAACTACCAGGGTCATATCGCGGCGGCTGGAGCACCTAACCGTGGGTTCCTGGTATTTCTCGCACCAGTACAACCACAATATCCAAACCGAGCCTCCAGCTGCTCTCTCACATAGATGATTCACACCCATTGGTGAGAGACATATGACTTTTGTCAAATGTCAGAATGGATACTGGCCGAGCCTGGGTTCGAACTCGAGACCCCTGGATTGACAGACTCCGACGTAACCGACTGAGCTATCCGGACTCGGCACGTACCCAATGAAAAGAATGTAGTAAAATGGGAAAATCTAGAAAATACCATATTTTCTTGTTACAGGGAGGAAATGTTTCGTATTCAAGCGGCCACATAATGAAACAAACGATATGGAGACAAAGAGTGATGCAGAATTAAACCCAGAATTTCTGCAAAACGTGAAACGATTCCGTGAATTTGTGTACGCTTGTAGGCCGATGACGATGAAATCTGGTCAGCCAATCAAAGGAAGAAGTAAGTTAGTACTATCGCAACAATAGAACAATTAACACACGTGCGACTTCAAACATTGGTTTGCTTTTTAACAAGTATTCAGCTTCCAAAACCAAGCATTGTGTATCGACATTATGTATACATCTGTGTTGTAGTGGTCCAAATTTGGATGGCATATGGTAATATCTGCAGATTCATTGTTGCTCCAAATCAGGGATCCAAAATCACTGAGACGTTATTGTTCTTGAAATTCACTTAGGTGAAATACAACTGTTTCAAAATGGAATACTTAATTATAAATATGATATATGGCTGCAAATTGGTTTTGAAATTAAGTTAAAATTTTCCTAGTCAAATTCAAAGTTCTGCTTCATAATATTGCTTGCTCTAATACGGGGGACAGCCAAACCAATATTTGATTAGATAGTAGATATTTGAGTTATAGCAATTAGTTAATATTTTCAGTGTTTGCTAGTCTTGTTAAGAGCTACGTTGATCAAATATCAGCCGGTAAATCTCCATGTATTCGAGACGCAATTGTTGATATGAGACGAATAGAAAACAAAGTAGTGATAGAGGAAGCGTGCGCCATTTATAGCGAGGAAATGTCACGTCGACTGGCACTGATTAATCCGAAAGAACAAGGATTCGTAAACCATCACAAGCTATGCATGGAAAAAGCGCTTGAGTACTTCAAAACAGCAGTTGTGTTCGACGATGAACAAATATGTCAGAAACAAATGCAGGTTTGCATGGAAATTAAATTAATCGTAATTAATTAATGAATATATAGAGGTATGTATCACAATAAACGCATAAAATGTGTATAAGATCAGAGGCCTTTCGATTATAAATTCTTAAAGAAGATTGACCTATATAGGGCCTACATGTAGTTGAGAGTTGGTTGCTGTTGGTTATGTAGAATTTCGTTTCTTGGATACGATTGCACATTCAATGAGTACCGAATGAAACCAGGCAAAACTGTTCCGTTGGTGAGACACTGGGTGCGTTTAGGGTTCTCCCATCGGTAGCCATCGGTACCGCTGGTAACCATCGGTAGCCACCGGTAATCATCGGTAACCATCGGTATACCGATGGATAATTTGTGGGTCAGCAATTGTCCCGCGTGTAGGCTAGTCGGGTAGCGTCGGTAGCCTCGTTTTGATTATAAAGATGGCGGATAACAACTCAACTACGGCGATCCGAATCATTATATTTTTTTCATTAGCAAGCGCATCGCCCTCTAACCGTTCTTGAAGGAATTTATTGTAATAGTTGAAGCAACGGTTATTTTTTTAGCCACTTTTTTCTGATAATATTGGTGGTTGATTATCCGCCATGTTTTTTACCGATCGACACAATATTCGTTCAGAGTTTGTTGCTTACCGACAGTGCCATCGGCTACCGATGGTACAATCGGTAGCCGATGGTAAAAACACTCGGTTACCGATGGGAGAACTCTGAACACACCCAATGAGATCGTTTGATTGTTTGGTTCTGCAAGGCCTAATTGTGTCGCTGTATAATAAAGGACTACTCTGAGATAAGTTTTGAAGAACTAGAATTTTGTGATCGATGTTATAACACACCGAATACAAATGTACCAGTGGTGTCAGTAAATGTAAATATATCCAGAGATATCTGTAGTGAACATGTAGAACTTTTTAATATGTATAAAATCTGTTTTGATATGAAAAAGGTTTATACCAAACCATATAGCTTAAAACTTTCTCAATAACATGAAGCACGTTTTGAAATTTGGCCATCCGATATTAGCCTTTTAGGAAGACTATTGGTCTTATCTATAGAACCTCTTCATTCTATTAAACAGGACCGGTTTAAGGAGCTGTATGCAATATTCAAAGAGGTTTGCGACAAAAACTCGCGGGATTGCTGTCTAGACGTCCTCAATCGGTTAAAAATGGAAATAGCGCAAAATCTAGAAGACAACGTCTATGCGAAGAAAGGTGGTTATGATGAATACATAGAGGATCTTAAAACCCTCATCAAGAGATACGATGACACATGTGGACTTGGAACTCAGGTATTTAACCCTTCCCCAATTCACGTCTTATTTTGATCACGGTGGGGATTGCGCATCATGGGATGGATAACGAATACGGACAAAATAATCTCGATTCTGGTAAGATATTTTGCAATAACTTCCTTATTTGTGCGTCAATCTTTAAAAGGTTTGTTGCATGTACCCCGCCTTACCGAGCTCTTTCATCGGATGTATGACGTATTAGATAACTCATGGTACTTTTCCGAAATATTGTCCCAACCGACCAGAGAGCGAAATGGTAACGACTACGGCCAAATTGGCCACGCTTCAGGTAAGAATTTGTGCAATAACTTTCTTATTTCTGCGTCAATTTTCATGTGGTTTGTTGCATGTACTCCGTCTTACTGAGCCTTTTTCTGAGATGTATTACTTATCTGGAAACTCCTTGTACTTTTTTCAAAAACCGATCCCAACCGACTAGAAAAAGGGCCTGAATTTTTTGTCGTTTTTCTGGTCGGTTGGGATCAATTTTTGGACAAAGTACAAAGATTCTACAAACAAGTCATATATCTGAGGAGAGAGCTCTGTAATGCGGGGTACATGCAGCAAACCGCTTGAAAATTGACGAAGAAATAAGAAAATTATTGCACAATTTCTCACCTGAAGAGAGGCAAATTTGTCCGTATTCGTTATCCATCCCATCATGCACAATCTCCGCCATGTTGATGTCCACGCGATAAAAGTTCTGAAAAAAAAAACCCAACGAGATTGAGACAAATAAAGGACATTCTGATCAATATAGGCTGATAATTTTAACTATTTTCTCACATTACTGCAATATCATCAATGATATATTGAACACAAATCCTTATAACCATCCCTTTCTTCCCATTTAAAGTCTCTACTAGAAAATTTTAAGAGGAATGAACTATTATCTTGCACCATACAAATCCCACAATCCGAGTTCCGTTAGTACCGCCAAATATATATAAACATTTTTTATAAAAACCGAATCACAAGAAAACGCTTGTTTACATGTGATGATTTGGACACGTACATATGAGAGTAGCATAATTTAAGAACGAAATACGAGGGGCGTTCAATTAAAAGTGGTACTAATGGTCCACCATACCTCACGGTTCTATAAAACTAGTGGTGCTTGCGGCTATTTGACTGGACAATTACTGTTTATACTTGGCCAAAATTTGAAACAAATTCGTTGACTCTTTCAAAAGTTATTGAACTTTTAAGTTGGTTCAGTCATATACACTGGCTATTTCGCTGTGCGCAAAATAGAAAACGAACTGAAGTAGGATGTACGGGTCTACATTAAAGCTCGCATAGGCTTTAAAATATCTGCATCACATGTATATAATGAACTATATCAGGTTCTTGGACATTCCAACGTTGAATATACGTCAATTTTCAAGAAGATGATAAAAATTAAAAATGGTAAAACTGGCCTGAATGATGCCCCCCTCTCAGGCAACCCGGGTAGTGCTAGTACCAAAGCAAATGTTGCTGTAGATTCCGACATGACCGAACAAGACGCATGGTTTAATGTGCAAGAAATAGCAGATAAAGTTGGTTTTTCATCGGGGACATGCTATACGATTTTGGCGAAAGGGTTGAAACACTAGAAGGTTTATGCCCATTGGATCCCCCATATGCTGCCTAAAGGACAGAGAGCCACCCGTGCAAAATATATGTTGAAGTAATGCAATAATGCAACAAATGTGGGTTTTCTGAGCTTTATACATATGATTGAACAATAATCTATTATTATGAGCACCAATGGCGTGTCATTAGCAAGCATTGGGTGCGAAAAGATCAGGCAAGGTCCGTAATAGCCATAAAATTAAAAGCGCGGCAAAAGTTTTATACGCGGTAATTTTCAAATGTAACGGGTGTATTGTTCAAATTACTGTTTCAAATAGTACCACTATCGCTGGTCATTCATACAAGAAATGTATGTCGGAGAAAGTAAAGAAATATCATGAAAAGAGCATATCTAGGACCGGCTAAAGAGGCATGTACCAAATCCATGACAACGGAGCTGTCCACAGGTGCCATCTTGTCCAAGACTTCCTGAAAGGGACACATACTGCACAGCGTCTTCATCCACCCTTATAGCCGGGCTTAAGCCCGTGTGACTTTTTCGTGTTCCCCATGATGACGAAAAAAGCCTCTGGTCGTCGGTATAGGCCTTCATTCTCCGTATGCAGTGCAATTTACCAGTGTCTGCGGGGTGTTCAAAAAGAGGCACATTTATTGGCATATAAGTCAAGGTGGTCATACCACGTGATTAATGACGTCATAAACTGACGGTGTTAATGTAAATTGTCACCCCGCATCAACATTTCAAACGACTGTAATTACTTTATCTTTTATTTAAAATAACCGAGACTGGGCCTATTCGAAGCGCAATTTTGAAATTTATAAACACATGTTTACACCTTGTTCCAAAAAAGTGCGGTTTAAGCAATATTCGTGGACAACTTCGTGAAACCGGAGAAAATCTGGTAGAAGACCGGAAAAAATCTGGTAGATACTACGGTAAGCAAACCCAAAATTTGTAAGAAAAATGGCATATTTGTATCAATAATATGTTGATAACTTTATAGTGACATTGAAATGAGTCTAAATTTACCTACATAAGAACGTGCTATTGGTAAAACTGTACGAGGACATCGTAGTAAAGGCCGTCATGAATCGGCTGCAACGGCAAGCAATTTCTACCAAGCTACATTGGAAAGCATAATTATGAATGGTTTCAGAAAACAAATGCAAATGAGTATCTTTTGCGAACCATAATGTTTTATTCAACTGTTTATCACATATTATGTCTTTGTTACTTCGGTGTGTTGAATTCTTCCTTAAGTAGGGCTCCTCTTACTTATTTTGTAGATGACTATTTGGTTGGTGTCTGTTTCACCACCGACTTCTTTCCACCGCTTCTAATTCGCTTTAGTTGACGAGGTGTAACAGGCTTCAATGGTGAACGTTTGATATCTATGACATTTACGTGTCTCACAGGGAATTCCACGTAATTGACAATTTTCATCATTTCAAATTGTTTTAGAAGTTAGGCAACTTTTAGTTCTTCTTTTTTGATCTTTATTATCTTTTTTCACAAGTTAGGCCTACCATCATCCGAAAAATAAACAAAGATTGAATGTTAATCGTGTGGGAATAATCCAGTTTATTTTTTTTTATTTTTTTTATTTTATTTTTTTTTTTGATAACCTAGAAACGTTTAAAGTAACGATGGAACTGTCGTCATATAATTAGACACATGGACAGGACTACTAAGGTTTCGTTCAATAACGAACACGAATCTCAGACAAAGTTTATAGATCTTTAAGTTAAAAATGTGGTTTCATGCTTACATTTCAAGTCACTCGGAAATATACGGGACTAGTCACACAAAGGGGGACCAAATGAGAATGGTGAAAAGTAACGACCCGTATCAGACTGTGCAGTTTGCACAGACTAAACGGGAATAGAATTCCATTGCGGTCTTTTTACACATGACTGGTCAAATACTCAGCAGCCAGGGAAAACACAAACAAACTAGATGGTTGTCCCATGAAAATTGCTATCGAGTCCGCAAAATGCTCTAGATGAATTTCATTTTGACATTTGACAGTGAGATGTTACCTTGATCTTGTAGTTTTCTGATATTTCTTCCAAACACCAGGTCTACATTGACAGAGAACAAAATTTCCGCTATTTTTGCTTAAAATCCATTCATAAATGTTGGAGTTATGCCACGGACTAAAACGGGCGAACTGACGGACTGACTTACGCACGTAAGTGTACCTAGCTGTTATATAGTGACAAGGAACTATGTCTCGCTCACCGCAACCGGGCTCGGAAAAAAAACATGAAAACTATGGTAATAGAGTCGGGTGTGAAATATTTATAATTTCTGCTTTCCAATGTAGCTTCCTAATATCTGCTGCCCGATATAGCTTTCTCATAGTTGTCCTTTTACCGGCAAGATTTTATTTGCTTTTCTACTTCTGATTTATCTAAAAAATAATTTAAGACTAAAATACTATAAACATACAGAGATATCATGTAACCAGCTCATAAATAGTTAATTTGTATCAATTTTGATTTCGCTTCCCGTTGTAGCAGGGTTTATTTTTGTCGTTTTCAATCAGTTGTCCACGATTTTTGCAAAAACCGTGACTTTTGGGTACAATATGTAAATATACGGATTAAGCTTACAAAATTGCGCTTCGAATAGGCCAGGTCTTGTTTAATTTGAATAAAAAACAAAGTACTTACAGCCGTTTGAAAATTCCAGCCGTGGTGTGTCGGGGTGACAATTTACCATAACACCGTCAGTTTATGACGTCATTTATCACGTAGTATGACCACATTGTAAGTAATGGATCACAAAACTTCATAAGTGTGTGGGTGTCAAAGAGGATTACTTCGAAGAATTGAAGAAACTTGAAATTGAATTGCGACATAAATATGTCTTATAGAACCTCAGTTCCAAAATTAATTGAACGTCCCTCGTAGAACCAATGTCTCGAGCCTGTCTATATGCAAATATTTTGTTCACATTTAAGCCTGTGCTATGTTAATTGTATCGCCCCATGGGCGATACTACTTTGTGGTATACATATTCTAATTTCAGAAATTACGTCAGGAGGGATAATTATTTGTACTTGAAAGTCGTATATATGTTGTGCCGATTTTAAGATTATTGCCTAAATTCGAAATTGGGCATGCCCAATTTCGAAATTGGGCACGGAACTTTGCCCAATTTCGAAATTGGCCATCCATTTTCGAAATTATGATTCAGTAAGTTCCGTGTGTCATGCAGAACTATTTCTGTCGATCTTTTTCGACGATTTATTGATAACTGAATCATACAAACGCCCGAAATGTTAATATTATTTACGGTTTACTGCGAAACTGCCATGCAGAACTATTTCTGTCGATTTATTGTCGTGTTTTCCTCAGTGATTTATTGATAATGAATCAAACGACGTCCGAACTGATTATTTTTGCCCATTTGTAAGGTGTACTCTGATTTTTTACACTTCCTACGTACTCGTTGCTGCGGCGGATCAAGGATGTCTGTGATGGGATTCGAATTTACAAATAGAGAGGTTCGTTTGCCCAGTATTGCAGTGGCGTAGGAAGGTTTACAATATTGGGGGGGGGCAATTGTTAAAGTGAATGGAAAGGTGGGTGTATTATGGGGGCATAGGGGGCCCTTTTCTAAAATATGGGGGCAGCACCCCGCCCCCTCTTCCTACGCCTATATATTACACAATTCTGACTGAATTCAATTCGGAATTTCTGCATTGAAATGAAATAATCAGGCTGCAGAGACATTGGCAGATTCAGAGGGGTTCGAGGGCTCGGGTAGGGGCGAATCAATCTCCTCTGAAGCTTAATTATTTTGATTTCATGCAAAAATTCAGTCAGAATTGTGTGATAATAGGAATACGGCAACATGTTATCTGAATTTTCTGATAGAATTAGGTCACAGGATAAATAATGTTATCATTGCGTTGCGAGGTTGTACTGTAAGCGGAATCATGCATACTTATTAGAATGATTATAATAGTATAAGATCCATTTCTCATTCTGTAGTTCTGGCCAGCACGGTGGGAAGGATCCGCTAGTTCGGCTGGGTCGGTTGCTCGTTCTGGCCAGCACGATGGGAAGGATCGGCTAGTTCGGCTGAGTTGGTCGCTTGTTCTGGCCAGCAGGGTGGGCAGGATTGGTTTGTTCGGCAGGTTTGGTCGCTTGTTCTGGCCAGCACGGTGGGAAGGATCGGCTAGTTCCGCTGGGTCGGTTGCTCGTTCTGGCCAGCACGATGGGAAGGATCGGCTAGTTCGGCTGAGTTGGTCGCTAGTTCTGGCCAACAGGGTGGGAAGGATTGGTTTGTTTGGCTGGGTTGGTCGCTAGTTCTAGCCAGCACGGTGGGAAGGATCGGTTTGTTCGGCTGGGTCGGTCGCTTATTCTGGCCAGCACATAGGAAGAATCGGTTTGTTCGGCTGGGTCGGCCGCTTGTTCTGACCAGCATAGTGGGAAGAATCCGCTTGTTCGGCTAGGTCAGTTGCTAGTTCTGGCCAGCACGGTGGGAAGGATCTGCTTGTTCGGATGGGTCAGTCGCTTGTCCTGGCCAGCACGGTGGGAAGGATCGGCTTGTTCGGCTGAGTTGGTCGCTAGTTCTGGCCAGCACGGTGGGAAGGATCGGTTTGTTCGGCTGGGTCGGTCGCTTGTTCTGGCCAGCATAGTGGGAAGAATCCGCTTGTTCGGCTAGGTCAGTCGCTTGTTCTGGCCAGCACGGTGGGAAGGATCTGCTTGTTCAGATGGGTCGGTCGCTTGTTCTGGCCAGCACGGTGGGAAGGATTGGTTTGATCGGCTGAGTTGGTCGCTAGTTCTGGCCAGCACATGGGAAGAATCGGTTTGTTCGGCAGGGTCGGTTGCTTGTTCTGGCCAGCATAGTGGGAAGAATCCGCTTGTTCGGCTAGGTCAGTCACTAGTTCTGGCCAGCACGGTGGGAAGGATCTGCTTGTTCGGATGGGTCGGTCGCTTATTCTGGCCAGCACGGTGGGAAGGATCGGCTTGTTCGGATGGGTCGGTCGCTTGTTCTGGCCAGCACGGTGGGAAGGATTGGTTTGTTCGGCTGAGTTGGTGGCTAGTTCTGGCCAGCACATGGGAAGAATCGGTTTGTTCGGCAGGGTCGGTCGCTTGTTCTGGCAAGCATAGTGGGAAGAATCTGCTTGTTCGGCTAGGTCAGTCACTAGTTAGGGCCAGCATGGTGGGAAGGATCTGCTTGTTCGGATGGGTCGGTCGCTTATTCTGGTCAGCACGGTGGGAAGAATCCGCTTGTTCGGCTAGGTCAGTTGCTAGTTATGGCCAGCACGGTGGGAAGGATCTGCTTGTTCGGCTGGGTCGGTTGCTTGTTCTGGCCAGCATAGTGGGAAGAATCTGCTTGTTCGGCAGCGTCGGTCGCTAGTTATGGCCAGCACGGTGGGAAGGATCGGCTTGTTCGTCTGGGTCGGTCGCTTGTTCTGGCCAGCATAGTGGGAAGAATCCGCTTGTTCGGCTAGGTCAGTCGCTAGTTAGGGCCAGCATGGTGGGAAGGATCTGCTTGTTCGGATGGGTCGGTGGGTTGTTCTGGCCAGCACGGTGGGAAGGATTGGTTTGTTTGGCTGAGTTGGTTGCTAGTTCTGGCCAGCACATGGGAAGAATCAGGTTGTTCGGCAGGGTCGGGCGCTTGTCCTGACCAGCATAGTGGGAAGAATCCGCTTGTTCGGCTAGGTCAGCCTCTAGTTCTGGCCAGCACGGTGGGAAGGATCTGCTTGTTCGGATGGGTCGGTCGCTTATTCTGGCCAGCATGGTTGGACGTATCGGCTTGTTCGGCTGTGTTGGTTGCTAGTTCTGGCCAGCATGGTGGGAAGGATCGGCTTGTTTGGCTGGGTCGGTCGCTTGTCCTGACCAGCATAGTGGGAAGAATCCGCTTGTTCGGCTAGGTCAGCCTCTAGTTCTGGCCAGCAGGGTGGGAAGGATCTGCTTGTTCGGATGGGTCGGTCGCTTATTCTGGCCAGCATGGTTGGACGTATCGGCTTGTTCGGCTGTGTTGGTTGCTAGTTCTGGCCAGCATGGTGGGAAGGATCGGTTTGTTCGGCTGGGTCGGTCGCATGTTCTGGCCAGCATAGTGGGAAGAATCCGCTTGTTCGGCTAGGTCAGTCGCTAGTTCTGGTCAGCACGGTGGGAAGGATCTGCTTGTTTGGATGGGTCGGTCGCTTGTTCTGGCCAGCACGGTGGGAAGGATCGGCTTGTTCGGCTGAGTTTGTCGCTAGTTCTAGACAGCATGGTAGGAAGGATAGGTTTGTTCGGCTGGTTTGGTCGCTTGTTCTGGCAAGCATGGTGGGCTCACTATTTTGATTTAATTATCTTCAAAGTCTAAATTAAATTAGAACATATCAAATTAATTAACATAAGTGTGCAGATCTATGGTAGATCACATATATTTAGCAGATGAAAAGCTTCGTAATAAATCTTGTTTGCTTTAAAAGAACCATTTCTAAAATGCCGATATTTAACTTAGTGAAACCATTTTAATTTCGGTGGTTAGAAAGCCCAAAGCAATAGAATCAGTCGGGATGACGTCATAGCCTCACTTTCATTTTTTCATCGAGGGTACAACCTCGGTCTTTATCGTTACGGGATACCAACTTTGAGGCAGATTATTTCAAAAATCCATCGTTAAAATTCATAAACAAAACTCATTCTTTAAAGAATGTGATTTAAACTTTCTAACTACCAACGCATTTTTAATAATCAGGCGTAGTCGTCGAGATATTAATGCTGAAAGTTGGTTATGCTTCAACGAAAAAGACCGAAGCTTTCACCTCCACCGAATGTGTGCAGGTCCGCTGACGACGTTTTTGATTGGCTGAAAGAATGGTGCCGACCGGGTCAATGGATCTAATTCAGGCTCCGAAAAAATATGGAACTGCAACTTTTTGAATGAATAAATGAAATCGGGTGTAGATATTATTTTTATGGCAATATTATCTATAAATGTGATGTCCTGCTGAACGTGTAAACGAATTGATAAAAGCAGAGACATGTGATATAATGTTTATCTATGTCTCTGATAAAAAGATAAGGTGCGAAATGCTTAGGGTACGAATCAACTTCCGCGCAAACGGAAGAAGAATGTTCCGTATGTTCTGTTCGGTACGGAACTTTAGCTGTTCCGTACCAAACTTTTATTGGATTAAAAACGGCTTAAAATGATTTTGTAAGTGCTAACTGTGATACCTCCCTAAAAACGGATATTTTGAAGATGAGTTCTGCACAGAAAATGGCCCGATATACCATAAAATAATTATAAATAAGCTATTTCGCCGAGTTTCGAAATTAGGCAAATGAGTTCTGCAGGAATTTGCCGATTTTCGAAAATAGGCAAAAACGAAAATCGGCACAATATATATAACTGTTTACACGGTATATTTTTTCAAGCAGTACTATAAGTATACTTTGAAGTTCGTGTAATCTAAGACCACGCTGAAAATTCGTGTGACCAAAATTCTAATATTGTTTTATACTTTGCACATCAATGGAAAGCCATACTTCCGGTTTGCACATGGTGGACGTGTCTTTTTCCTATCCGTTTTACTGCAACGCATTTATGCATACAATTTTGAATCACTAAAAGAAATCAAAGTACGAGAAGTACTTATCTATTGAATGACCACTACATGTTCAATTTGGACTGGTCAACTTGCATCGTTGCAAGGGATCGTCCTAACTATCTAGATCTGTGTATTGCTAGTAGAACAAATAGGTTTTCTCAAACGTTTTTCAAAATTACATTTGCAATGTAAATTCCTACTTTTGGTTTGCCCATAGCCTATCCGATTCGCTGCATCGCTTCCAAAGATATACAAGCAATCAAAGTACGATAACGACTTTGGTATTAAATGAACACTGCTCGTACAATTTGGAATGATTAGCTTCCATAATTTCAAGGGATCGTCTGAACTAAATAGGTATTGGCTAAATCACGGTATTCGGGGGAAAAGGGTTTTCAATGTTATATATGATTTTCTGAAAAATATAGCCTAACAGGTATCTACAAAAAGCTCATATTATGAGGTAAGACTAGTTTTTGATATCCAAATTTTTTCATGACTCTATCGTGATCATTGAGAAATGATTAAATATGTACTCAGAAAATGGCCATTTTTGGGCGTTATATTGTCTCACCAAAATAATTCTAGAATTCAAGGTACACGTGATGAGTTATATTTGATTGTTTCCAAACAACTTTATTTTGATTTGATAAAACAGTTCCTAATAGGGTAAATTTTGGTAGTCTATTGTACCCGTACTTTTATTGTTGTGTCTCAGAAATTGGGACATTTATAGACCCTAGCTTGAATATGTAGGGTCCGTAACCAATTGGTACAATGGTGATTTTTTAAAGGATCCATTCAAAACAAAACTTCAATAGTGTAGAATATTACAGCTCTAAATATGGTAGCCTAAATGAAATAATCTGTTTCATGATAACATAAGATCAGGACTTTTTATTGCAATGTAAAGGTTACGGACACTACACAAATAAAAATGCAGCCAAATCTGAATAAAAAATTCAGATCAATTTTGTATTTTAAAACAAATTTAAATTCTTTTCACTAATTGCTGCAGAAACTATTCCTACTTCAGTTTTGGGTATTCAAGTAATGAACTTTTGATATTGGAATCTTATTTTATGCCAAGAAAGCTAGAAGAGTGGGTTAACCTTGTGAGACACTTTGTTTCCGAATACCTTGTTTTAGTCGTATGTGTATAGCTAGTAGAACAAATTGGTTTTCTCAAGTTTTTCCCCCCAAAATTACAAGCTGTTAGGGGATTTCACATAAAAGAACAATTCAATTTTTATGTCTCAACAGTTTTTGACTGGATGGATTTCAAAACCAATCAAAAGCATACTTTATGGTCAGTCAGTTCGCCGCCGCAATTAAATCTTTAGTCTTGTACTCTTTGTTACACTCTACTAAATCTCATCGTATGGTGCGCTCATTCTTTATGTTTTTTGTGTGTGATAAGTACAACTATAGGTCCAAATATATGACCTGGCAGAGATGATCTGCCGGGTGAATTATCGAGACATATTCATTGTATTGTTTGTATTGTATTACAGCTCAAATCTTAAAGGGGGAATGGCACTTAAAATCATGCAAATTTTCCGAGAACTTCGTACAAAATAAATATGTATTATGAAAATATATGGCCTTTAAATTGCATCTATGCCAAATCTTAGCTTTCTATCTTGTGTATTGGCTAGGATGTCGACGGATTTATAACCCCATATGTTCCATTATTGTAAATATTATCCCCGGGACAATAAATCATGGGGTTTTAAATCCGTCGACATCTAAGCCAATACACAAGGTAGAAAGCTAAGATTTGGCATATATGCAATTTAAAGACCATATTTTAATAATATATATTTATTTTTTTGTACAAAGTTCTCGGAAAATTTGCAAGATGTTAAGTGTTATTCTGCCTTTAAACAATCCTTATATATTTGGCTTCATGTTAGTAGCTGGTAGTTGTCACTTTATATGGCGTTTCTTGTTTTCTTTCATTTAATTTATTGCTCCGCCGGACAAAAGTCATAAGAATCATTCCGTGGCGTTGTGGCTGTTGTGCGTTCGTTCGTCAATGTCTGTTATCATAAACTTTTCCTATTCCTGTTGTTTACAAAGCATTTTTAGATTCCATAGACTAAGATCAGCATGCACTCTGATCTTAGCAACACTGTTCTCTATTGAATGAATATACGGACAAATGAGCTGTAGTGATCAAAATGTTCCGGTTTGGAAAATTCATTTGAAACGAATTTTAAATTCAGAAGGCTAATGGATCAACAAGTACTTTTTACTATTGAATTAAAGTAGTTTACCTATTCTGATCAAAGGCTAGCAGGGCTTATGCAACGGTCCTGTTTCCGGTGTGCGTCCATGTGAAAACTTCTATTAGGCCAGTTTCAATCAAGATTCACACAGGAATCTTCTGACACAGGAATCTAACAGGAATCTTCCTTGCGTGGAGCCTTTCGAATTGTTTGGTTTTTTTTTTCTTTCAAAAAATAATTTCATAGTGAACTGTGGTTACTACATGGTGCCCTTCCAACTTTTTTGTGTGCGTGTTTATGTTTTTTCCTTCTCTTTTTTCAAAAAATAATTTCATGGAGAACTCTTGTTGATATGTCAACAAAAATCAAATTTTAGAAAAAAAACTCGTTTTCCAAAAATGCTTGTCGGATTCCATTGCAGCTCAGTATGGATGTTCTTTGGATATGTGTAGACCTATCAAATGCTTTGAAAATAAACTTTGATCGGATGAAACAAATGGCCATTGTGGGTGTCATTTATAGTGCAGGCCTAAGAGCCAGGGAAACGATTCAGGACCATTTTGGCCCTAATTCTTCACTGAAATATTCGGTTTCCTTTCTTGTTTAAAAATGTATTGTAGTTACGAGCATGATATTACCGACCATTTAATTGTAATCGCCATTTATTAAACTGCAACATTATTTGCTTACTTGCCCTCCTATGTTGTTTAATGTATATTCTGGCTAAACACACAAACAATGGACATTATAGACTAGCACCAGCATATGCAGACATGCAATCCTATTTCGGTTTTAACTGCATGCCGACTTAACCAGACACTTGTACCATTTTATTCACTACTTTGGTATATTTTTAAGGGCGATGCAATTCATTTTGCTATACATTAGGGCAATTTTTTTTACTTGTAAATACATGTATTGTAGAGTCAAAACGTGTTGCAAGCATTTCTAGATGGTAAAGAGGCCGAAGAAGAGAAAGTTTATCAACTGGCGATGAAAGCAACAGGGGGAATTGAAGGTAACTTATTATACTCCCTGAATACGAATATTTTACGGGGATATACTGGAATCAGCCTGACTACTTGTCCGTCCGTCAAATCGTCCATGTACTAAACACTAACAACTCTGTGTTGCGAAATCCGCCCAAGTTTTCATTCCAAAGTAATTAAGGTAGTTCACCCTTAATGGAATTCATGCGACGTCGGAATTATTCGGGCGACGTCGAAAACATTCCACCGCCGAACGTTTTCGACGTCGCCCGAATAGGTTCGGATGCGTAACGGATGTTGAATGACGTCGCACGAATAATTCCGACGTCACGTAAATCTCATTAGGGGTGGTATACCTTAAGTTTTGTTCAAATATTGACCACAAGTTGACGAATATACTTAATGTCCCCGCCCTAGTTAACTCTTAATCTTTTACTTTTCATTCAATATTGACGAAACTTTACACGCATATTGATCACGTGTTGAAATTATGCAAGACAATTTAAGCAATCCTAAAAGTATTTCTTGTTGCAAAAGAACAACAAATTTCGATGGTAATATTACGTCTGTCTGGTTTAGCGGATGTCGAAATTGGTTAAGGTAGAATACCCGTAATGTGGCCATTTTGAGATTAATTAAACATTGGCATTTATCCGAACCCATTTGGACGCAGTCGTAAACAATCGGCGGTGAAAAGTTCCACCGCCGAATGTTTTTCGACGTCGCCCAAATAATTCCGACGTTGCGCGAATCTCATCACGAGTATTCTTCTATAAGAACTTCTCTGGTTTCACGTTAAAATTTCAGGAAATTCAATAATGACTGGGAACAAGAAGGTATCTGTTAAACTCATCGGCTCACACATCGCTGAATTATCTGAAGAACTAGAGTCCGTTAATCGTCGCATGATTCAAGAACTAAGAGAAAAGCAGGAAACGTCCTACCAGGGTATTAAGCAAAAATACATAGCAAAGCTGTCCTTGCAAGTTGGTGAAATCGATCGACAAATACGTGAAGGGACTGGTGTGAATGTTAATGCTCTTCAGGATGAAAAAGTCTTCCTGAATAAGTTGATAAATGCCTCTAAAGAGATGGAAGTCATTGACGAGCTAATGGAAAAGTTACATGCGACACATACAGCAGACAGACCTGTTCCATCAGAGACTGATCAAGTCCCTGGAAGGACGATTTACGACATTCCGTGGGAGTTTAAACCCCAACCGACGAGCTTGGAACCTCTAGGCTCTGATGAGGTGCATGAATTGGAAGAAAGCGGAGAAAGAAAGGGATGATAAAAAGATCCAACTCTGTACGAAGAAAACAGTTTTGTTTTATTCAATGAAACGTATGACGCTTATATACCTTATAGGGTATTCGTAGACTATATATTCCTAAAAATTAATAACCTTTAACTAGGTTACTTATTTTATAAAAAGAGCATTAAATATGTTGTATGTTTTAATACACTGCCCTCCAAAAGTTTCTTCACACTCAATATTTTCTAAGTTTTTTTTTAGCGTAAACTTGTATTACAAAGTTTAGGTACAATTTTCTTTGAATTTATTGTATTTTATAGCAGAAATGAACATACAAACCAAAACATATTCAATATAAGATAATTTAATAGAAAAAAATATATAAATAGGAAAATACAGAAATTAACCCATTGTCACATTTTGGATTTAATGTCAACTTAGTACTTGATGTACCCTCCAGGTCCAAGTAGAGTGACGTCTTGCGAATTGAAGCCTCAGGTTTCTGTGTCGTCGGGTGAGCAAAGGATTTTTCTGCGCAACATGTCCCGTCAAGCTAACAGCCTTCAATCTTCGACGAACAGTGGAAGTCGAAGCAGCAATACCAGCTTGGTTCCAGGTTGCTGTAAGGTCAGGAACAGTAAGCCGTCTGTTATGCAAGGACTCTCGGACAAGAAGTGGATCCTCCCGTGCGTTGGATACTCTTGGTCTTCCAGATCTTGTTAGGTCTTCGTGGCTTCCTTGGTTCTGATACCGTCTCAGGGCTGCATACACAGAATGTCTGGAACAAAAAAAAGCAATTTAAGGAAACCAACCAAAAGAAACAAGTTTAAATTTATTATAAATGATTAAGCTTAACAGAAAAGGCCATTGATAAAGCTGAAATTCACTTACCTTGAACAACCAACTTGACTGACAATGTCCGATATGCTGGTCATTTCGGTCTCGAAGAACCTTGATGGTAAATCTCTCTTCTTTGCTTAGCACGACCATGATGAAGCACAATTTCTCTGACAAATGTTGCTTGATATATAGAAATAACAATTCGTATCAAAAAAAGTTTCCTTTTTGCACAAAAAAGGTAATAAATAAAAGTTTATTAAGGGCATTGCATCCAAAGATTTTAATTATTAATACAAAATCATCGCAAAATTTGCTTGTCTAGGTATTTTTGTTATAAAAATGAAGTTTTTCTTAATAAAGGGAGTTAATATTGATTAAGCATATACAAGGCTAATGCAAAGTGGTTTTTGCATCTATTTTACAGTGATGCTGGATCTTAAAATTCGAAATTTTGTTGAAAATCAGTAAAAAGAATATGTGTGAAGGAACTTTTGGAGGGCAGTGTATGTTTTAGTCCGTGATCGAAGAGGGCTAAACAAACACCCCGTAAGCTCAGTCTTGGAGTGGTATAGACTTATTCATTAGACCCCTAACCCTTAAAGGGCGACGGTAACAGATGGTCTAATTGCAAAAAATGATTTTTTTTTAAAAAAATATGCAAAACTTTTGTGTTGACCACCTCGGGATGGTTAATAATATGCGATTCAGACAGAGAATGAGCCGAAATTACAAGACAGATAGCTGAATTTAGGGAGAATCCAAGCCTAAATTCAACCCCATCACTGATGGGGTTAGAATTATTTTTAAATTGTTGCGCATGCGCATACAGCGCGGACCATGATTCAAACGAAATTCATACTTAAATTTCAATATGACGTCATCATGTATGTTGTGACGTCATTTAAGAAAGTCGCATATCCTACTGTTTTGACCTACTTTCGACATCGCTTCATGAATTTGGTATCAAATTGCGAAAAAATGAGTCGTTGCTTCAATAGTTTCTCGTAATCATTTAATCAGGTCATATAAAGCTTAAAAAGTGTACATTTCGTTTGTATTTGACAATTTTTGGGTCCAAATCTGGGAAATAGTAGCTTTAATAAGAATCATAAATGTTAACAGGAGATATCCTATGATATAATCGCCATTTTGGATTGGATTTCTAAATGACCACAAAGAAACAAGACAAATTGACTTCAAATATCAGCATCCTATAGTCAAATTGTCTTTTCCTTTTTTGACCATCTTGAAAACCATTTACAATGGCGAGTGCACCACAAGGTATCCGATATTAACACCTTGATTCGTATTCGGGAGGTCCAATGAACACTATATTCTATGCCGTTTCCAGACTGACCTTAGGTGGTGCATGGTGAGCTCTACTGGTCTACGGATTCTTTATTTTGACGTAATCGTTTACCAAAAAAGTCCTGGCCCCGGTTTCTCGAAAAAACTTAAGTAAGGTCTCATGCTCAAATCTGAGCACCGTGCTCAAATCGCACGAAATCCACGTGAACTTCACTCGAGTACCCTTCAACGTTGGAGAGTATTCCTTTGAAAATGAGCATGTTCTCATGAGCATATGCTTAAGGTTTTTTCGATAAACCGGGGCTTTGTTTTGACATCCGCTATATAGATTACTAGTGGAAAAAAGAAATGAACTTTTTTATCACCCGTGTTTATGAAAGTCCTTGTCAGTTAACTATTACTGGCTGAAATTTGATTGTTGTTTTGTACATGGCGGCAATCTGCCTCGATAAGGAATTTGCTTCGTATATGAACCGAGAGAATTTAATGGCCATTTCGTTCTCACCTTACATGTTGGTGAACGTTCGTCACTTGTTCCGTTGGATTTAACCCATTGTCACACAATGACGCCTTTCGACGCCCCACACGATAAAGACTTTGGAAACATTGTGGAAAATGAAGAAATTGTTTGTAACAAGCAATTTCTTCATTTCCCACAATGGTTTCTACAACAAATGACCCAAGAAATTAAGATTTATTGTACATGAAATTGTCATCTGCATCACCTTTGAATTTGGACAAGTCTAAAATTTTGCCGTCTGGTAATGGGTTAAGACGTTACCACAAGCGAGATTTTGTTGACTGTACCCTCCAAGCAGGGGTCATGATTAATTATCATTTAACCCCTGCCGTCTTTACTTCATTCTCCGTCTATGTGTTGGTCATATCTATTTATAGCACAAAATTTGAATCTCGGGGAAAACCCAAAAACGTTTGGATTTCGTACGCGCGGTCATGAGTGTAAATCGTCTAATGCACAACTCAACACTATATCAGTGTAATCGAAAAATACTCTGCTTTTATTCATTGCATGAATCTTCCTGTAATGAAATCACGCCTTGGAATTTGACGATCAATCGCAAAAAGTGTTGTGAAAACATTGATGAGAAATAATAATCTGTAATACTCGCCACTATAAATAATTGTACATTATGTTCACCACCATTACGTTATTTCTATTTTTGGCAAATGACGGTGATTTTAAATTTCAGCCAATCAAAAAGTGTATCAGCTTTCTCTGATCAATGTTGTTCAGTTTCAAGCAAACGATTGGATAACGAAATCTCTTGGAGGGTGCGATATTAGACGAGATCGCTTATAAAAACAACAGAATGAAAACGTTAAGTACATGTGTACTATAACCGTTTGAGCGTTCTAAGAGAGTATGTTGACTGGTGTGCACCAAAGTAAGAGAAGCAACCGCGGATTGAGATGTCCCATTCGTTTACATCACAATTGATGACGAACGCTGTCTTTGAATTATAGTCACGATATGATATGGGGAATTTAACCCATATATGCCGAGAGTCCTGTTTTCAGGACAATACCATATACCCACACCTATTTCCACTAAGTAGCGATAAGTGCTGACTTTTATCTTAGAAATCATCAAATAAGCCAAGACTTGACCCATTAGAGGGTTGAAAATGATAACTTTCCCACGTTTCTGTATTTGCTGCAACAAAATGAAAGCGTTTTTGGCGAAAGTGATTCTTATAATGGCCACAATGCAAAGGTTTGCGCATAACTTTTTATCTATCAATATTTTAAAAGAACATGATGAATAAAATATGTAGTTTAAGGAATGTTTTCTTAGTTATAATCATAAAAACATATGATTTGCAAATTTTTCCTTGTCAATTCTGACAATTTAGAAGTGTCCTGAAAACAGGACTGTAGGCGTAAATGGGTGCGGGAGGCATAGTTGTCCAAAATGTATATTAAACATACTTATGTATCTTTGTGATGAAGATCTTGCATGGACAACGGTTTGTCTATGTTGGACAATGAAATGGATTTACAAATGACTGATAAACTTGTAAAATCACCACCTGTAGACTCAGTGACAGACTAGGACAATGTGGATGAGGACGGAAATGTTGACATAAAAAGTCTTCCCGGTCAGGAAGTTTCAAAACAGGACTCTGTGACAACAATCCATGAAGAAAGGCACATATTATTTAGTGATAGAAGTACCCAAATCAGTTCATTGAGCCTGGTTGACAAACTTCTTATTGTGATTAGACATGGTTATTGGAGTACCTCTAGCTCGGACACTCGCAGCAAAAGGCGGTCATGTTACTGATCCCAAACGTTCCAGAAGACATTAGATGCAATCACAAGAATGATGATGTATCACTAACTTAACGAGAACAATGTGCATCGTATAGAAGGCATTGAAACCGAATCTTATTAGGCGCTGTTTGAGACTTTGTAGAAAAATATTAGCGATATAACAGTTTTAGAAAATTATTGTTCTGTGTAGTTTTTGATTACGGAACGAAAAATAATATCGGACTCTTCTTCAAAAGCCTTCTAACTGCAGCTTAAAACAAGCTGTAGTAACAAGGTTTTCGAAGAAAACCGACAATTCATGAAACTTTAGCAGAAACAGAGTAACAATATAAGACATGCTCTATGAAAATGGTGCTTAGTGTATTTGTAAAATCACATTGAATCAAAGATGCACGAAGACCCCTTTTCCCAGGGAATTGCTAGAATGTTTCAGAAACATTTGGGGAACAGAAAAATGGTTTACATTTGTCTGTAATCATTTAGTGCATATGGATTTATTTAGAAATTTTGATTACTTTAGCGCCTATAGTCCTGTTTTCAGGACACATGAAAAATGTGTGATTTTAGCCAAATAAAGTACTGTACATGTTAAAAAATGTTCAATTTTGTATAGTTTATGTATTTTCTTTATGAAAAAATCAATTCTACCAAAATAAAAAATTCAGGCATATATGGGTTAATCAATCATAACGAAACTCATTGCCTTTTTGTCAAGCCGACGGTCATCTAAACAACTACGAAGAATGTAATGTCAAGTTTGGACATGTGACGATTTGCACGTGGAAATCGTGTAAACGTCTTTTTCGACATCTGGGCTGGACATGTTTGGATCACTCCGTTTTACTGAGAGTAACTTTTTCATTCCAAAACCCAATCAAGTGCCAAAAATCTACTCTCGGATCTGCTCCGAGTACTCCACTAACCGAGCAGGGGCGTTTGGGAGTGTGACGTCATGAACATGGTTTCTGATAAACGATAAGAATAGAAATAGTTTGGTATAATATTCTATCAATCAATTTAGCGGATATGAAAGACAACATTACAACCGAAAAGACATCAGATTTTACTGAAGAAACTAATTAAACATCTTTGACATGTTTGTTGGCGATTTTGCGATAGGGAAATTATTATTAAATGCGTTCAGGGTTGCGTTCAGTAAGGTTTACGTCAGCCGTTTCATTCGGAATACTCGGTCAATTATGTCAATTTTGTGTCAAAGAAGTTGCGACTGTTGCTCACGTGGGCTCACGTAAACCCTAACGCAGGGCTGACACGTTTGACTGTTTTTCCGTAACCACAAACATTTGTAAATGTCAAGGTCAAGCTGTCTGAATCTACCAGTAAACAGTTGGATACAATAACATAAAAATATTAAGAGTAATAACAAAGATAGATGTTACGTTTCTTCATACCTCTAGTATAGCAAATAACTTCGGAAAAATAACATGCGAGGGAAGGAAATACACTGACCAACATGCCGCTTTTAATCGAAAACCTCGTAGGCCTAAATGCAGCTTAAAACAAGCTGCAGTGACGAGGTTTTAGTTGAAAAGCAATGACATTCTCTCTCTGACTCCTTTTTCCGTACTATATTCTTATCTTTACCACCATCTTTTCCGTGTTATGCTGCAATTTTTTAGAACAATCTAACTTTTTGCCTTTCGTAAAAGGATTACTATCACGTAAATAGCAAGAGGCCCAAGAGGGCCTGAATCGCTCCACTGGCTAATTAATTAAAAGAATTATCTAATAATTTCTTGTAAACCTCCGACTGCCATACCCTGTTTTCTGACAAAGTTCAATGGTTAACTTTAAAAGAATTGTTTTGCAATATCTGTGAGTCAGATAAACCCCGCACTACCACATTCACACTTATGGAGAAATCAAAATGTCATGAACAATTTTAGTAAAGGGCCACCTAAGGAACATTTCTATTACTTTTGGTCTTAACTAGCCCAATGGTTGATATTTTAAAGAATTATTTCATGATTTCTCAAAGTCTGATAAGTCCCTGCCTGGCAAACCCACATAAATTTCTCTTGCGCCATTTAAGTATAATCCATTTTTATTCACCTCAAAGGGTGTGGCTAAGCGAAGAGGTTAATCGACGAGTTTACTTCTCGATATCTGGGTTGATATAAGAGAAAAACGTGCGGCACGAGCATGAACACATTTCGAAATTGAAAGAACTTTCTATTGTAAAATGAGTTGTTATAAAACCTCGTAACTACAGCCTGATTCACGCTGTAGTTATAATGTTTTGCAATAATACCGACGATGTACCGCTAAGCAAGAAGGCCGTTTCTCCTCAAGCTTGAATGTAATGAATCGTTTACTAGGCTCCGCCCTGTCTCCCGAAAAAAATCAGAATATAAAGGGGCCACCAAAATATTTTTGTAAAGTTTGGACTAAATTGACCCATTGGTTTATTTAAAAACAAAAAAAAAAAAAAAAAAAAAAAAAAAAAAGAAGAAATCGTGATTTCTCCAAGTCTGATAAGCCCCGCCCTGCCAAAACAACATTTATTGACCAATCAAAGTTTTATTCGCAATCTTAGTGAAGCACAACCGAAAGAGCATCTCTGCCAAGTTTGATCAAAGTTTAAACTATGGTTTGAGAGAAGAAGAGTTTTTAAAGAATTATTTTGTGATTTCCCGAGTCTGATAAGCCCCGCCCTGCCACGTCCACATTTATTGACCAAACATGATTTTACAGTAAATTTCGGTAAAAGTCCACCCAAGGAACATTTATGCAAAATTATATCTAAATTGGCCAGATGGTTGATTTTTAAAGAATTATTTCGTGATTTCTTTAAGTCTGATAAGCCCCGCCCTGCCCGGCCCACATTTATTGATCAATCAAAATTTTACAGACAATTTAGATAAGAGTCCACCCAAGGTACATTTCTGCCAAGTTTGGTCAAGATTTGACCTCTGGTTGATTTTTAAAGAATTATTATGTGATTTCTCTAAGTCTGATAAGCCGCGCCCTGCCACGCCCACATTTATAGACCAAAATGGATAAGCTGAGCTATTGAACACAACTGTTAAACCTTTCCCAATTAAGACCTGTTGTTGACGCCCTTTTTAGAAAGTGTGCTAGGGGAAACATTAAGACGAAACAAGAAAATGCTAGTAATCAGCATTTTCTCCATTTGCCATGTTGTTTTCTATGCTACGTTTTACACAAATCCTACTTTTGGCAACTTCCATTTAGTCGTCTGCATCAGCTTTCATATTGGGCTACACTTATTGTTTGTCGTTTGGGAAAGGGTTGACTTCGGAATTTCAAATAAGTTTGGATATAGACCAGCCTGTGCAGAGATCAAAATAGGGAACGATTTTATCCAATTAAGAGTGACGTAATTTCTGACAAACACTAGTATTTCGTATGTGTTTTTATAAAATCTCGTAACCACGGCTTGATTCAAGCAGTAGTTACGAGGTTTTATAACAACACCAACGGTTCATCAAAACGTAACGGTGTAACCCAATCTATTTTTAGCACAAAATTCTTTGCCATTAAAACTTGTAGAGAGATCCTGGTGGTTCTTTGTCAAATTACTTGAAATGTATACACTGATCTAGATCCATGGTATTATCAAATAGGACACGGAAGCATTCCCCAGAAAGCCCATTTTGTATAATTGACCTGTACTTTAAACCCTTTATCATCTAACATGTGCGCTATTAATATGTAGCGTGTTAGTAAAGGGAAATTAGAAAGTAAATGAAATCGCGGTAAAAAAAAAAAAAAAAAAAAAAAAAAAAAAAAAAAAAAAAAAAAAACCACCGTTGAAAAGTAATTAAGGATTCAGGTTTCTTTTTATTTGAGAATAAGTTTCTTTGTTAGCGTCAAAATGCACTTTCTAAGCTCCAAACTAAATCACAAGTTTTATCTGCACTTTCTCGAATCCCAAATTGTTTAACAGCATTGTCTAATTTCTGTGTCGTTTTTAGAGAGCACAGCCTTTCGCTTGATGTCACCTCCAAATGTACTTTGCAAACCACACAACGAAAATAGTTCCTCTCAAACAAGACAAATCAGATCTTAATAACAAGAGGACCGTGATGGTCCTTAATCGCTCACCTGAATCAAAATGGCATCAGTCATAGTCTTGTTTGAAATCATTAATATCGTTTACTCTAAGAATGAAAGCAAACTTATGGTCACCAAACTTGTGTCTAAGTTTTGTCTTAATTGGTCAATATTTGTGGTTGTTAGAGTAATTACAAAGTCAAAACGGCATTTTTTCAAATTCAAGAGCAGATAACTCCAAATATGCTGAAATTCAAAATCAAATATTTTCAGGTAAGCAACATTATGTCTAACTTTTGTCTTGATTAGTCAATAATTGTGGTTGTTGGGGTAAAAAGAAAGTTGAAAACGGCAATTTTGTCATATTCAGGGGCACATAACTCTATTCTTTTTATCTGAACAAACCTAAATTCTAAATCAGTTGAGATCTTATGTTCACAAACATTGTGTCAAAGTTTCTTTTTGATCGGTGAATATTTGTGGTTATTAGAGTAATAACAAAGTTGAAAACGGCAATTTTGTAATATTCAAGGGCAGATAACCCATAACTTATTGGTCCGATCAGTCCAAAAATCAAACTCGTCCAAGATCTTATGGTCACCACATTGTGTCAAAATAATATTTTGATTAGTCCATAATTGTAGTTACAAGAGTGAAAACAAAGTTGAAAACATTCGAAAATGATAATTTTGTCAAATTCAATGGCACATAACTCATGACTTTTACATCTGATCAAAATGAAAATCACACTCATCCTAGATCTTATGATCTTAAACATTGTATATGAGTTTTGTCTTAATTGGCTTTAAATTGTAAAAGCTAGAGGGTAGACAAAGTCGATAAAAGCGGAAAACCGGCAAATTTGTCAAATTCAAGGGCAAATAACTCAGGGCTTTCTGGTTCACTCAGACTGAAAATCGAACTCATCCGAGATCTTCTAGTTAGCAACATTGTGGTCAAGATTTATTTTGATTGGTCAATATTTGTAGATGCTACAGTGTTAACAAAGTTAAAAGTGGCTATTTTTGACATTCAAGGGCAGATAACTCCAGACTTCCTGGTCCGATCTGACCCAAAATCGAAGTCGTCCGAGAACTTTTGGTCATACATGTTTGACCAAGTTTGGTCAAGATTGGTTAATATTTGTGGATGCTAGAGTGTTCACAAGAAAATGTGAACAGACGAACAGACAGACGGACGGAAGACGGACAAAAAAGCGATCACAATAGCTCACCTTGAGCACTTCGTGCTCAGGTGAGCTAACAGTTAGAATAGTCTACAATCAGACATGTCTGTATATATGACCTGTATGATCTATACAAGAATTCCAAACAAACAAGTCTTAAATAGACACTTTTCTGCCTTACTCGAGTGTCATATTCTTTGGCTATTTCCATTTCAATAAATGGTCATTTTTTTTTTAAAAAAAATGTCACATCTAGTTGACCCCTACTGTGTTACATTGGATTCATGGTCCTTTCTAGCGATCATACAAATGGGCAAGAGATAAACAATCATTGCTAAATTATCATATATGTTCGATAATTATCAACATATTATACACTCCCGGTGAATAATCAGACGTAGGCCTATACGAAAGGTATGTTTCATAATTTTTTGTATAAAGTTTAAGCCATTCCCGAACGACAAGATATTGAACATTGAACGATTTACAGATGTTGAGGACGACAAAATATAAGTGAACAAAGTTAAACTTCTTTGTTTTTTATGAAAAGAACAGAACCTTTGTAAAAATAAATTTCTTTGTTTTCCACAATGTTTTTCATCTATTATCTTGTGGGCTGTCAAAGGGTGTCTTTGTATGGCCATTGATTAACGGTAAACCCTTTCTAAAACATTATTCTAATTTGAAACGAAAGAGAGAAATGCTAGTATACCTACAATTAGCGAGAACCTACGGTCATACCCAATTACGAAATTCTTTTTCTATTTCATTGTCACTGGTGGTGAACTCGGACAAAGCGAGGAACATTTTTCATGAACACAAGGTACAGATACTTCATTGCACATCCGGATTTTTGTAAACAATACACGTGTCATTTTGTTTTTCTTCTCTTTCCGTCTTTTTTCAAAGGATGCACTCAAATGGAAGTTACTAAGGTATGTAGATATGATTTATGATACGCACGAAAATATCAGTTCTGTCGATCATTATTTTCAAATGGTATAAACAGATTGCAAGTGCACAAAGCGCATATTGAGATCATGTGGGTTGATCTTAATCGCCCGAACGAAATGGTACGATATCACTGTTTATGTTTATCTATTTGCATTGCAAGTAAACAAAAAAGACATATAAATGTACAAATAAAGGCTGTAAATGGCAGTTTTCGGTGTCGTGTCATTGAAAATCATTGTGCGGTTTCTTCGTGACAACGTTACAGCATGTTTGCGATGTTATCTTTTCCAGCTACGGTGTTTTATGAGAACATGTTTGATAAATAAATCGATTGTACTGGACTTAACGGCATATATCGCACTGATTTGAGCATCTAACCATAGATTTCCGGCATCAAATTCGAGCACCAGGTACTTAGCTGGGCCGATAAAGTCCATTTTTCACTCAAATTGTGCATTTGGTGAAACAAACATGAAATTTTGCATAGATGTCAGGAAATGATGACTGTATACAAAAACACCGTTGGCCACCGAAAAAATCAAAATGGCAGCCATTTTCCAAGATGGCCGCCACTTGTATGTTTTCTGTCCATTTTCCGGGTTAATTTCAGATAGATTATGTCTTTTTAATGAATATATTTCTTGAAAATACTACAAATGTGTAGATTATTTATTTACAAAATTGATTTATTCATTTTGGAATTAATTTATGGGGATACTGCTTTAATAGAATCCAAGATGGCCGCCACTTAAGCGTATTTTCATGTACATCGTATTAGCATGTCATCTAGACGGGTATAATGTATTAATGAATGATTCTGCTTGTTGTTCATTGTTATTTGTCTAGGTGTGTTCCTAGGATTGTTTCATTTAAAAAAAAGTAGAATAATCTTTCGAAAGAATGCATAGTTAATGACTAGAGTTTTCCTCGGTCGTTAGACTTACTGTAAATTTATAGTTTAAAGAAATTCAAGGTATATTGATAAGGGCTTATATAATCTTGTGCATATACATATCAAATAATTATTTTCTTTAATAGGAGTTACATGCTCAATTCACCCAAGGACTGGTTGTCTTAATACAATCAGTGTGTATATCTGCTTCTGTTACCAATAGCTAATGACTCAGCATATAGGGATACAGCATCTGTTTAATGAATTTTCAAGTGTTACTTTTACAATGTATATGGAAACAACCAACAAAGCCTTGGAATCTAAAGTGTGCGAATTCCTATTTAACAAGCCCGACAATCAAACAAATACATGCATCATATTTTCTTTAACTCATCACTTTGACCACCGACACTGACATCACATACCGAGTTCCAATTATACATCTTTTCATAGAATCAAGGATTCGTGGAGTTATGCAAATTTTCTAAAGCTAAATATGGGCTTACTTCAATACATAGTTACAATATCTTTAATATATGGCATGGATATGGAAAGCGGGTCAGGTTTATAGTTTATTTCTATCGCTTTCATGTACAATACATAAAACCATTTACATATCATATAAAAGATTCCAATTATTAAAACAATGTACTTTTGACTACGAAGAGATGCAACACTAGCATATTGATCAATATTATCAAGAGTGACTAAAGTTTGAGAATGGTATGCTAAATAAAGCACCCCATTCTCTACCAGAGTGTCTCAAGTTATGGTTTAGCTGTGCTTAGCCTTAGATCCATTTGTAATAGTCTGAATCAGATAAGGTTAAAGACCTAGTAATAAACTGCCAATCTAAACATTGATTCATTATATATCTAAAACGACTTAGTGTGAAATCTAAACTGTGGAAATCATTAGATCTATAAGTATATGAATTGTGGAATTATTGAAGGTATAATTATTCTTGCAGTACTCAAGCGCGGATCCAGGTATTTTTCCCAGGGGGGGGGGAGGGGGGTACCGATCTTTATCCCCTTTTTCGCCAAATTTCAGGGGGGGGGGTCAGGCCCCTGACCGCCCCTGGATTCATGCAGATACATGTCATACCATGAAGGACTAAATATAACAATGGTTTGTCGTGGCACACAAGGAAGAATGGCGCAGCTTATATGGGGCATAACCAGCAATCTTTTTGATAACCCCTTTTTTCGCCAAATTCCAGGGGGGGGTCATGACCCCCTGACCCCCTCTCTGGATCCGCGCATGAGTACTGCGCCTCAACTTAACCAGTACCACAATCAAGGCATATGATGATCTTTACCTGTACTGAGTACAATCTGAGAAAGTTGCAGGTAATGAAGGAGCTATTAGAGACAAAGGACTAGATCTTTATTAGACATTTGTAAGGCCTATCTGGTCTCAAGTGTTATGAAAATGACCCTACTTCCAGATCCTAGCTCATATATCACCTTGGTACAGGTTTATAGGCAGGACTCTGATTGATTGTTAGAGAACCTGCTGAAATGTAGTAATTATGATAGCAGAATTCATTTCATATGGCACAGCTTTAGGTTTTATCGTAATGATAAATTACACACCGGAGCCTTTTCCTAAAGATATTTTAGTATTATTTTCTTGCATTCCGTCTATACATGTGTACTGTGATTTAAGTCTCTGACGTGTGTTAGGGTGTTTACAAAATATGGATAGGTCTTCCATAAGGGCCAGTGCCATGTCAAATGACATAAGTAATACATGCAGTTGCAAACCAAAACTTTGCTTTGCAAAATGAATGTAAAGAAAAAGTTGCGAGTTAAACTTGATTATCAAAAATTCTTAAATATCATATAAACCTATTTATATTTGTGACAATATTATTTACCGGTATATTTATTGCGGCAAGCGAGAAATATAGTAACCAGAGCAGAATTGCCGTGTTAGTTTGGCTTAGGTACTTTCCATTTCAAATTCTGAAACATTTTTCCTATGGTACACAGATTTTTAAAAGTAGCTGAACATTTTGTGACCATTCTTACCCTCTTGTTTATGTAATCTTGCTAAATTTGAAAGACAATAGTTCATTGCTGGCTACCAAATGGCGTTACTGTACACTGTCTCTGGAATAGGGCATTCTACAGTCCATTTTTGATGTTGAATGACAAGCAAGTTGTCACTCTTGGAGCTCTCATGCCGTTTGCTGTGCTTTTGTGACAAAATGTGATGAATTTGTACAGATTTACATTTTCAGGACCAATAATGATAAACTTAAAACAAACATCATACCCTTCAGTTGGACAGTTATGTTTTTATAACATATTAAAAACAGAAATTGACAATTTCAGATTCTCGTCATGCAAAATATCATTATAAGGTGAGAAAATTAATGTCATTCTGACGCTCAAGATTCTTTACCAGTTTTGATGAATTTGAAACAAAATGTCTCTGTATCTGTCACAAACTTGTATAGATGGCTTTCTTTTGCTCAGGAATATAGCTTTCTGGCCTATTGTTGTTTTTTAGACTGACAAAGGATCGCCCTTGTAGTTTTCGTCGAGCATGTTGTGCTAAGGTGAGCTAAAACTAAACAAAATAGATGAATGTTTGATTTTCGTATGATCAATGAAATATATTTAACACAAAAATCATACATATTGATCAATGACAACAAACTTTACACCAAGCATTAAATGGTGGCCATTTCAAAAAATGGTGACCATTTTCGAAATGACTGCCATTTTGCCCGCCATTTTGAATATTTGCGTGGCCAACGATTTCTTTCAAATGATTGGACCATGGTGAGTCTATATGTCAAGTTTGTTACATTGTTACACAAAATGCACAATTTTCCCCTTATCTGCCATGCATTCTTGATTATAATGTGCTAAGGTGAGATAAAATGATTAAATTAAGCAAGATTCATATGGCTTTAGATTTTCCGTCATCATAAACATACATTTTGACACAAAAATCGTAAAAATCGGTCGATTCCGCCCAGTTTAATGTCAAAAACAAGAATTATTTGGCGGTGAAAATGGCCGCCATTTTGGCCGCCATAATGAATTTCGAGTGGCCAACGATGCTTTCTGAAATAGTAGGACATAATGAACCTACACCCCAAGTTTCATGCTTGTTTCACTAAGTGCACAATTTTTCGCCTTATCGGCCCAGCTAACTTGTTTCAATATATACTACTCAAAATTTGCTAAGGATCACTTTTGAAACAGTGATATTTCTTAAACAATATCAAATTTTAACCTGTAAATTGGTTTGCTTGGTAGAATAACCATTTATGAATATGATTTTGTAGGTCTTCATGTTGAGGTTCTTTGGATAAAACAGTCACGAAGCATACAAAAGAGGTACCTTTAAAAATGAATGTTTTCATAGATATGGAATCTTCGCTAGCCAAGGTTGAACCCACCTACGTTTGTATTCACCCTTGGCGGATTTAGTCCGATTTTCTTGAAATCGCGAAGCGCCGCCTAGCGGTTGTTCTGCTGGTTGTTTACGTCCATTATCGATGACGTCATTAACGCGCGTTGTCTTTCGCGTCGTACGTCGTGCAGATTATGTAAAAGTTAGCTGTTTTTTCGGTCGAATTGTCGAAAGTATAATAATTCGTCGATTAAAGTTAGAGAATTCCTGTCTATTGCAGTGAAATTCGTAGGAAAAATCACCCATCTTCGCGTTTTTGAGTTGCAAATGCAATGCTTTTTCCCGCCCGTTGTCATGATTTGGTTACTCATAACAAATGTACCAGTCGACAATCTGATTGGTTCCAGCGAGACCTCGCTGGAACCAATGAAAACGCTTTCCAGGAGGCCAAGAAAATCGGACTAAATCCGCCAAGGGCGAATACAGAAACGACGTTACGTCGTAGATGTCACCCTTGGCTTGCGAAGATGTAGATATGGCAAAATTTCAAATTGTTGTCCACAGCACAAGTTCTCCAGTATTTCTTTGCAAAAACTACATAACGTCTACGGGTGACGATCCTTCTACCCTTTAAATGATATGGAAGGTTTCATCTGCGTTTTCTGGTGTTGAAAGGCAGATTCCGAGACTCCATTAACCATCTTGTCCAAAGTCTTCAAAACATATCCTGCATTCGCACAGAGACGTCGCTTACGGTATTGCGACCAATTTATGTAACGTCAAAATATAGAAAAACGTTGCATGTAAACGTTGCGCGTAACGAATATTTCTTTATTATCCGTGATTTCTTTTCTTTATGTCGTAAGGAAAAGTTGTTTAATAATTCATTCATATAACAGGAGAATAAATAAATGAATTAATTTCTGGATTATGGTTTGTGTTTTACAATAAAATCCATACCTTAAGTTGACTTTGTTTTTGAATTAATCGTCTGGCATAGTTGTATTTCCGCGACATTAAAAACACTGTCGGTATTTAACCATAGCCCCAAAAAACTTTTTTAAAACATAATTAATTTTTGCAATTACTGTTTCGCAACAAACATACAAAATTTAAACTTTCAACTCGAAGGAAAAAAATGTCTTAGGTATGTGTGATTTCTGTTGTCTGTGTGCTATTTGCTTTTTACACGCCGTAAATATTGAGTCATACAGAGTCGTTTATTTTGGTTTAAAAATGAAAAAAAAAAAAAAAAAACAAAAAAAACAATAACTGTTATAGCTTGAAATTAATCAAACTTGTTTAGCTATGAAACAATACGTAGGCCTACTTGTAAAACATGTTTACGAGTGGATATATGAAACACGGGCCTTCTCGTATAGAGAATAGTGGGATTCATGTAATCATGAGGGAATAGTTTTTAGAGAGACACACGAAGAATCTTTAATTTAATTTTGTTACTTTTTTAACATCTTTGTGTCCGAAAGAAAGCAAAGAACTTTACATTTGATCATAACCGATGTCCTTAACACAATTTGCGTTTGTTATAGATTCTCTCAAATATTCAGATAATTTGTTCAATACCCGAATAATCAATCGCTTTAATTAATTAAAGTCGACGTTAAACGTCCATTTTGACGTAAATTTAAGGGGGTGGACATTTCTGTTTTACCTGGGAAAAATTCTGGCGTTTCTCCTATAATGATGATACGCATCTGCATATTACATAATTTTAAAGATAATGTAATGAACTAACTTGTATTCACAATATCAATGTTCAGAATTTGGCGGATTACAAAATATTCATGTCGAAAGGCGCACCAAAACATTTTTTCGCGAAAAAACGCAGGGGGTGGACATTTCTGTTTTACCTGGGGAAATTCAAATTAAGACATGAAAACGGCGTAGAGTAAGTCCGTCAATTATCGGACACCTCAACACATATGCGCTTCTGTGAATTCTCACACATTGATGGCGTCCCGTGTGATACTCTTAATACAACTATGTATGTCTTAAGACCGTCATAAAGCGTGTATGTGTCGATTATTGTGTGAAATAATTGATTAAATAGTGAAAATGTACACCAACCCCTGCATCGGGTATCAACGGACGATTTAGGGTATCATCGGACAAGTCAAATCGGGTATCATCGTCCACTTCGTATAGCCATGAGAACAGTGTTTTAACACATGTTGGTTGCTCTGAACGTGAAAACTCACTGTTACTAAGCCTAATATAGCGAAAGATACATGCTTTTGCTTATCAAAAGGTTAAAATGGGGTGGGTGCTGTTTCGGGACCCCTTCTGTCGAACTCTGCGTCAATGGGATAGACCAGTCACACCTCAAATCCTCTGCTGATGCCTCAGAGGTTGAAGGTTTTCACGAGGGCGGTCTTGAATAAGTCGGATAATTCCCATTTAGTAATAAAATTGATTGAAAATCCGGCCATGAAATGCGTACACTATATTTCTGTTACTAAAAAATTAGCGTCCGATGATACCTTCTTGTCATATTTTCCTTAACATAAATTAGGGTATCATCGGACAATATGTTTTCTGTAAAAAAATCTGATTTCCCTGCTACTTTATTTTAAAAATCTATTTCCAAACGAAAGCGGAATATCTTATTAAAAAGACAAATACGAATTTACACATCTATCGTTTCGTTAAGATGTGATATCAGTAATTGAATCCTGACGATACGAAACTGCAGACGTGTAATTCCCTGGCGAGGTCGGAAATTCGTGCGATGTCAAGGAGCAGTGACGTATTTCGTGACGCTATATGAACACAAAAAATGCTTTCGTCATTGAAAAATGTGTACAAACACCGAGTTGAAGGTCAGTACTTTCACATGCAGTTGACGTCACGATGAAGGCTGCTGGTGCATTTCTGTAATTATGATAAAACGCTGTGTGTCCGATAATAGACGCTGTCCGATAATCGACGGACTTACTCTAATAGATCGTTCATATTTCATACATCTATTGTCGGTATGCTGAACTTAATTGTGCAAGAAGTTTGAATGAAAATAATACGAATGTATTCATTTCAAAGACAGTGAAAAATCGCGTTTCAATGAAAAATTCCAGAAAATGGCTCACGTCACGCGCCAATGCGAGCTTGTTTTTTCGTTATACTGACTTTAATCTTTGCTTGTATTTTATAACAATCGTATCAAATGATAGAAAATAAGATAAACAAACATCAAGTACTATCTTTAAACAAAGTTTTACGCCGAAAATACAAGTTTTGCTCGGAGAAATCAAATTCTGTGATTTTTTATGTTACACGTCACGCTTTAAAACGGGTGTCTTTTCCGTTAAATTATAACCGAAATTCAGGACTTTCCGGTGTTTCAGGTCCATGTAAAGCTATAGGCAGACAGGGTCGTGCATACCAAAAAAGTATCAACCAAGAAAACGATTCTCAATTAAATATGTATTTTTAACCAGTACAGGTTTCATTCGTGAACCAGATTTTTCACGACTGGTCGCAATAACGTGCGCGACGTCAGAGCGTTTAAATATTGACATATGGATCATTTAATGCTTAGATAACACAATCCATGGCTAAATATTGGGCTAGAGTGCCACACCTTGTAGTAGCGGTTACATGAATGACGTCATTGACGTACCTTAATTTTGGAAATCGGCGTTTTTGTTGATATAAACCGACCGAATCGCTTACAAATTTTGCGTAATCCTCTCTTCAGTATCTAAGCTCTCATCCTAGATAATGTTCACCAATCTGAGTCTAGTTACCAAGAGTATGTTGGTCAGTCTTTCCCCACAGTCACATACAGCTGAAGTCTCAAAGTTTCTCATGTCTGCTACGGCTATTCTTATCAATTTTCTATGCATGTGTTGGATTTAGAAGTCTTCTCAGAAGCCTTCAATGAGTTTCCGTATGAATATTTGCAATTTCAATAGATGTTGGTGAACATAAGCTATGGTCGGATTTACTGACTGTGTTCAGTTTCATCACATGGTCGTTCATTGGATGCTGCAAAAAAATCTATGTGTCGAGAAAGGCACAAAAGGTGTTTTTATCTTTCAGTGGGTTCATTCAGTATATTTTCAGTCTAACTCCACCAAAACAATACATATGGAAGAATTTATGATGATTATTATGGTTTTCAAACAGATCGCTGATGGGCTTATAACCAATTTCATGCCTTTGATATACCGATATGCCATTATTAAAAACTCAAAACTCATAAGAGACATCAGATATCTACCAATGGTCCAAATTCAAACTCAACAATATGCAACATCGAGAATGCATGAGCTCTAAGATACACTTAAAGTTGTATTGGACTCTATGCCCATGCGAACAGTTAGATATTGCCAAGAAAATCTTAAAGACAATTAAAAGGCCACAGAATACTGCAATAATGCTTAAAATGTTGAAAGATCATCAACTATCGAATATTTCCAATTTCTGAAAAAAACTTGTAAGTTTCGGCCTATCTACGAACATTTTCATTTTTTGGGGTACCCTTTTTCTAAGCCACGAAACGTTCGATATGAGAATTTAAACAGAACAATCGTCGTTGAATCTTATTCAGAAATCATTACTCTAACATTCAAACCATTTTGCTCATTGGATGGGAGTTTTGTACACAAATTATCAACATTTGAAAAGGTGATCCTTAGCAAATTTTGAGTAGTATATATCAATATGTACTGCCTAACTCCCCTTTCATATAAATTACTGACAGGTGATGACAATTAGATGACATCATCATCATCATCATCATCATCATCATCATCATCATCATCATCATCATCATCATCATCATCATCATCATCATCATCATCATCATCATCATTTTTATCGTTACCTTGGAGTTTCACCGGTAAGATTTTCGTTATGCCTTCTTAAATTTGGTACAGGTGGAGAATAAGCTATTAAATGAGAACAAGATGGATCTTGATCAGACAGTGCACATGCAAAGTCTGATCTGGATCCATGTTTGTCGCAAAAGCTATAACAGATCTTTTCCAGATCTAAGCTCAAAGGAAGGTCCAATGTTTAACCTTCCCCAAACAAGACATTGGTTTCACGTCCCTGTTAGAAAAGGCTTCGGAAAATATTGAGACAAAAAAAAGAAAATTATACAATCCAGCATTTTCTCATTTTGTATCAATATTTTCTGAGCTGTCAATATTGTACATCACCAACAAAATCATTGTTTGGGAAAGGGTTAAAATGTTTCACTCATGGGAAAGGATAATGATACTTTTCCTTTTAAGGCACATATCAATAGGACGAACACGTACAAGAATAAGAGATATCGGTTATGGCAATCAATTGTGTGCTAAAATAGACTTGGTTACTGTTCTGTTTTTATAAACTGTTGGTATTGGTATAAATTGTCGTAACTACAGCTTCAAACAAGCTCTAGTTGCGACGTTTTACATTTATATTTACGGAATGCCATCGTTTGTCCGAAATTAATCACTGCTTTCTCGATAAAATTGATCCCTATTCAAAGACGAAGCAATGAAATACATTATGTATTTCCGAAACAGTTTCCCCCAATTAGAAAGGTTTGGAAAAACATTGAATCAAAAGAAGAATAGATCTATACTGAAAATAATTTGGCTCCTTTTTTCTTAATATTTTTCTTTCATATTTTCTTATTTATTACACACATTTTAACTTCTCAACATATAAAATCAATGTATTTTGACATCTAGAGCAGTCAGCTAGACAAATTGGCGGACAAGTAGAAAAACGGACGGACGGGCAAACGAAGCACTATCTATATAGTGGTCATTACTGAAAGCCTTCTAATTGGGGGCTGCAATACCAGATACGCCTATTGTTTTGTAAATGATTATTGTATACCATTAATTCGTCTTTGAAAAAGAATAAATTTTATCTTCTATATATAGACCTAGTGACGTTTTTTCGGACAAACACTAGTGCTTCGTCGGTTTAAATCTAAAACGTCACAACCTCAACTTTATTGAAACTGTAGTTACGGGATTACGGGATTTTATAACAACACCTACGATTTATCCATATTTAACCGAAAACCCATTTTATTGTTAGGACAAAAGTCATTGCACTTCGAACAGCCATTGAAAATGTTCACGGTATCATGAATAAACCGTACAAGTCCCCTTCAAAAATCGTTAACTACGATTTTCACATCGCAAAAAAACTTCTACTCCAAGAATTGTAATACCAACTTCAGAATCAGTCAGAGAAATAAAATAACAAAACTTGTAATAGCCTCTAAGTGTCTTTCCGATTCGTCCATATTGTTTTGGGAGGATAAACACGTGCAAATCGTTGTGTACATGCTCAAACTACTAAAACTGGTTTTTAAACGCGCATTTAAACATGAAGTATCTGTACCTTGTGTTCATGAAAAATGTTTCTCGCTTTGTCCGAGTTCACCACCAGTGATTGTGATGTTTACTATCCACGTAATCATATTTATCATGACAATGGAATAATTATTATGTTTAATAAAGCAATCAGCCTATATCAAGTCTGACGAAAATGGGTTTGACAACAATTTAAAAAAAAATACGTTGAAAATTTTAGTTGCTGTAGTTATAATGTACCAAATTAAACATGGAACATCTACATGTAAAATAGTCCCATTTCGGCAATGTTTCCTCTAGAAGTTCAACTAACGTACTTTGCTTACGAAAAATAAATTGTCTCAGGCTAATTTTGACGCACTAAGTTGCACAATAATTGTCGGTATTTCAGCTTTGATTTTTGTTTACAGAATATTCAATATGGATGAAGAAGAAACAGCTGTGACTATTCAAGACAGAATTAAGATGTTTAATCGCCCAAATAAGTAAGATTATAGTATGCAGTTATGTTGGTATTTGATATTCAACGTCCGTTTGCTCGAGGTCGCAATCACCCGTACTTTTAAAAATACTAAGATTATAAGACTGATTCGGATCGAAGCGTGATATCGGCCCTTATTTATATGTAGGCCTACCTTAATATTTTTTTGCAATCAACGTAAAGACCTTTTCTAGAGTCTTTTTGCCGAATTTAAATGTTCTAATTTTTACAATTTTTTTAGAGTATGCCTACCTCAAATATGCAAAGAAAATGTGGAGTCTCCATATTAGGTTTTCCTTGTATTTGCATTTCTCCGACACACCTGTAAATTCTTTAGCATGAATTTTGGATTTTTTTTAAAAAAAAAAATAAACACTATCTTAACAAATACATGTTTTTTTTATACCTTTATCTCATATCTAACTTATTTCTTTGACCATACAATTCAGTTTGTATTACAAACAAGATGTGAAATTCATTTAATGAGAACCGAACTAATGTGGTTTTACAAATTGCTACTTATTTCGTCAAAGGCACATTTTTCCATTTTTCGTTCAAGTAATGCACAAAAATCGAAATAAATAAAGTTTTACGTATTTTTTTTAAATTCACAGACTTTGTACATTAGAGTATGGTGAAAATGATTGTAAAAAGAAAAAAGGGGGTCACCATACTCATTTGGTAGATAAACCGACATTTGTTGGCCTGGTGTTAGCCGTTTTTTCAGTTTCTCGAGGCTCGAAAATAAGCACCAAAATAGGGATATCATAACAAACTAAAATAACCTACTCCAAACACCCAATTTCTTGAAAAGGGGTTATATAAAATGCATGTACATATACAAGGCTTACAAATTTGAAACAAAATGTTCAAAGCGACTTACTTACAGTAGAAAACATTGCGGGAAAGGGTGAAATTGCATGTTTTGTGCAATTTATTCTTTTCCCGCAGTGTTTTCAAATGCCCTCTACTGCAGAGGTTTACTACTGTTATTGTGAAGGAAATGTTTAAAAGGCAGAGACAATTCTTTTGAGTGTTCATAACATAGGCTGTAGATTCAGCAAGTTATCGGCAAACCATCCGAAAATATGGCTAGTTTTGACAAATACTAAGCGTTTCAATGCACACAAAATTGCGCACTAACAACTCCCGCAAACGTCTTTAAAGCCATCGGGGATGAAATGGGAGAGTTTATCTTCCCCTGCAACAATCCAACGTCACATGAGAAGAGATCAGACATATCGTTCATGTGTTTTACATTTGGTATTCGACCTACTTTTTGGACCAATGAAATTACAGTATATTTTAAAATTTCGCCGCCAAATTTCGCATAAACGAGACTGTCGGCTAGTTAATGTGACGTATATACATAGCCACGCCCGTCTCCAATGACTCGATAGCGAACACTAAGTCAGATAATTATACTCTGTATAGTAGATTTTACGCGATTTATCTAATACGAATGCCCATCTTTTCACTTAACCTTATAGTCTAAATACTAATTTCTGTACAAGTTGCCTCGGAGGATGGACTAAATTCAATTTGGATGTTGTTGAACAGTTCAAATGAGGGGTTTGAAAATTTACAAAAAATTGAAAAAAATCATAAATTCCAAATATTTTGATATTTATAATAATCAAGCCAATGGATTAAATGTCATCTTAACATGGGCTCATATACAAAACATAATGTTTAAAAATAATCGCCAATTATTTACATTTACATGTAGATAGAAAATTGATTAATAAGAACCTTGGGTAGCGCCTGAAAGAAATTACCCCACCCACTTTCAATATACAATATACACCAAACCAAAGGTCCATTCAATTTAGAATTTTCGGCAAAACACGTCCCGTTTATGTATCTATTTGTACTAAAAATATTATTGGAAAATTTAGGTCTCAGGAAAATGGCCTTATGGAAACCCCTCCTTTAGCACAGAATCAATTATAGAGCTCTTATGATATTTTTTCTTGCTTTTCAAAAAGGCGACTTAGTAAACGATTTTATAAAATGGCAAAAAACGACGATTTTGATAGCGATCGATCTCCACCCTTGGATGAAATACCAATGATTTTGGTGCTAACAATAGCATAAGCCTACCTTTTATTTTGATAAACCGTCGACGTTGTTATAAAACCTCGTAATTACGGCTTGATTCAAACCGAAGATTCGACATTTTATAACAACACATACATCTACGAACTACTATTGTTTGTCCAAAATTACGTTATGGTTAACTGGATAAAAATCTTTTTCTATTGGAATATGTAGTTTCAGCAGGTTACGTAGTCATGCAGCATTATAAAGTTTGTCACGTGATCATGTAACAGTATATCACTAAGTTTATCTTTACCCCTGTTATTAGACAGAATTGAATAGCAAGTGATAGAATTTGTTCATGATATCCATTTATATTGTTATTTATAATTTCGCGTATATGCTATTCATCCATTTGAAAAAAGATGGTCAAATCACCATTATAAGATTTCTGTTTGAATCTTAATTTTATCATGTTTGTTTTGGATTTCAGCCAGAATGATACTGGACAACACAGACCTTTAAGAAACAGTCAAAGGTAAACTACTGCATTGGCTATGTTCGAAAATGCGGCAACTATGTACAGTTCGGCAAAGCAAGAGTTATGTCAATTGCGAGCGTGACGATAAAATTTAGTTACCAAATTGTTCGTCTTGCAAGTTTGATAAGCATGCTAATAGTAGTCGCCCACGTAGGTCATTTTTTCAACAATTAGGTGAATTGAATGGAATCGGAATTTTAGAATAGTGTATAAAATTTAATTTACATACACAGTTCTAACAAAACTCATTGGTGAAAGGCATGCTTAATTTAACAAAATAACATGTTTCTTGATATTGAGAGGTCGACCATCAGTAAAAATGACACAGACTCATATCTGTGTTTTGAATTCTGTATGTTCAAAATGTTTTTAAATAACATTTACAAGCGCTATATTTATTAAACATAAGTTAGTCTAACAACTTGTTTAAAATTTCTCTCACTTTGCGTTTTCCAGAGAGAAAAGTCTGGCTGGACTGTTTGAAAAGCCTCACCAGCTTATTAAAACGGACACCTCTGCCAATAAGCTTTATTACGTTGAAGAGACACTGACACTATTAAGGGGACTGGACAGTCAAGTGAATGTGGTGTCCATTACTGGCCAGTATAAATCGGGAAAGTCCTATCTGCTCAACAAATTGGCGGGACAAGCTAATGGTACGGTAGCCTAGTTAACCTTTTTCCAAACGAGGAAATATTAGACTGTTTCAATTTCAGTTATAGACAAATAAGAGTTGTCACGAAATTCAGGATATTTGAACACCATGGTATGTAAATAAGTTGGTAACCTAATATATACTCCCTCTGTGATAATGTTGTGCATCACGCATCTACGCATACCCAACTTCTACCACAACCTTCTGGGCCCATATTCATCAACATTTCTAAATCAATTGTCCGAAGGAAAATTACAAGCTATTTGCTTGGACGAGACGTACGTCTCGGTCAATCAGACTAGTTTTCGTGTGACTTTAAAGACGTTATTCGATTCAGACTGGTCAGTGAATCGCACCCCTGATGCCTAAATCATTTAGCATTAGTTTCTTTGAGTTTTAGATATCGGGGTGATGACGTTCTTCTCTTTGAATATAATATAAAATGACAAGATGAATTCCGGCTTCTATATCCTGTATTTATTAATTGTCAGTCCATTTTAGGGCGAAAAATCCATTCAGAGAATGTTCCACTTTTAGCTACGCGAATCTTATGACGAACGTGGAAAAAACATGACAATCAAGGAAAACCAATAAATATTTGTTCTCTCAGTGTCGATATTTCAGCTTAGTCCACCTAAAAATTTCCTCTGATTACATCTTGCTTAAATAAAACAACGTAAATATGATCCATTTTTAAATTTTCCGCACTAACGATGCGACAAAATACCCTATCAACAGTAAGAAAACCCGTTAATCTACCTTTTACCATAAAAATTCTGATTGCATCTTATGTATCTTTTTCATCAATGCTGTCTGCCTCTTCGATATTTAAGATATCGTTCTGTGGTTATGGACTAGCAAAATTATTGCGATACCCTAATTAAGGTTGGTCATTTCAGTAAAACAATCGCAGAATAACAATTCAATTCTTAATTGAGTAATACGAGGCTACCTGCCAAGTACATACATGGGTCATGCAGACAGAGATCAGCCATCTTGATAAGCTTCTCTGATCTCTGTATGCGTCACTCAAACATGAAGGCCCTGTTGACATAAACTTATACTGTTTGTGTTACAGGATTTGGGGTCGGTAACACGACAAATGCTTGTACAAAAGGAATCTGGATTCGGTGTTTAGAACACCCTTCACAGACAGACCAAGTTTTGATGCTTCTAGACGTGGAAGGATTCGGAGATGCATATAAGGTAGTCTACCCCCAATGAGATACACACAACGTCGGAATTATTCCGGCGACCTCGTCAACGTTCGGTGGTGGAACGCTCCGCCACCGAATATCAATGTAGTCAGAATAAGTTCATGAAGCATACTACCTTCAAGTTAAACTTCTCAAAGAGAAGAACGCGACCAACAATCATCGTTCTGTCGCTACATACCGCGATTTGGTGCAATCCAAAACTGTTCCCATGATTTTCCCATGGTTTTCTTGAAACTCTCAGCTTCTATTGTGGCAACCTCCATCTAGTTTTCCACATATACTAGTCATTTCTGGGAGAAATCATCTTCTGTAAATATTCAAGCCAAACGATTCAGAAAGCAACAGTACCTATTACCGGACTTGCATCTATAGTAACCTTCGATCGATAAGTTTACAAACGGATTCGAAACTCCACCATACAAACTAGCGCGCAAAAATACAAAGATTCAAAGATATTGACCAATGAGCAACTCATTTGTGTGCAAATTAAGTAATCAGTTCGATTTTGGCATGTCGGAATAAACAAAGCGAAATTGGGCTTCGGATCTTATTTTGCAAGAGATAGGCAAAGCATTCAAATTGTCTAAAATGATATTTTATTTGATGTTTTGAATTATTCTACATCTGTTTAACACAAGGCAAAAAGAAGTAATAATTGCTAAATATTAAATAGATCACAATCGCAATTTTAAACGGTTAATGTTTCAACCCAATTCGAAATTCTGTCCCATTTTGAAATAGTTCAATTTAAAAAAGTGTCTTACTTTGCCAATTTTAAACCGTATCATTGTATATTTGTTCGAAGTGGGGTAATAAATGTGTTTTACAACAGTAGAAATGAAGTAATGATTGTTTAGGATGAAAAGACTGTCATAAATACATGTATTTTCCAAAATGTAACGTCATCATAACCCAATTAGAAATACTGTCCCATTTCGAAATATTCATAATATAGGTACCACTCCATTATCATTTTGACTAGTTAAAAAAGTGTAAAAAGGTTATAGTTTGGATATCCACAACTCATCCTAAAAGTTTCGTTGGCTATATAGCTTAAACAGTTATATACACAATTTAAATGGTAGCGGCATGGCGACATATAGTTCTGTCTGCACCAGCGGTATTCTGCCTTTCAGCAGAAATGCATTTCATAACCCTTTTCCCTTAATTCTATATACTCACAGAAAAATCATAAATAATATAAAATCTGACGTCATTTTGTGGATTACAACATGATCAAATGAAGGAGGTTGGAGGATCGAGAGAAAGGTATAAGTATCCATTTCACCCAATCTTTATCGCGAAATGCATACTTAGGTTTCGCCCTCCTTGTAACATATATCGCCATAATCGACATACATATGTTGAACGTCGACCAGTCCTTAGGCCTAAGCGTCGAAATTTGATTGAACCCAAACACGTCCACGGACGCTCCACGTGCATAGCACGTGCACGGCGCATGTATCACGTTTATTCCTTTGACATCCATTGACAAACTTCCAAACACTAATTTATTTTGTTGGTGATTGAAAATGATAGGTACATGCACGCAGTATATTTATGATTCATTCGCGTCAGTAATTTCTACATCAAATTTTTCGACACGCACAAACCTAAAACAACGTGCGTTACTTGGACTTAATGTATGCGTTTTCCATATGACACTGGCCCATCACATAATTAGTCCTGTCAATATAAACTTAGACCTAGAACTAATTAAAAAAGAATTTATTAGTATACGAGTCGAATGTATAGGGTGAGAAGAGTCTCTCGTGAAAAATCCCGAATTTATCATATATAATATGGTAGAACATTTATTTTTACTTTGTCGTCAATTACTTTATTTATCAGTTGGTTTAAAAGAAACTTCCAGATCCAGTAATTTCCTGGTATTCTTTTTACATCCTTGGCTTCAAATGAATTTGAATTTTCTAACGTATGAACATATCTTTTTTGAATAAAATTACAGTTTCACGTTATTCCCTGACGTGCTTTCATTTCAGGCTAACGAAGATGAGGATTTACTATTGTTTACCCTAGCCACGTTGCTGTGCAGTACCCTAGTGTATAACAATATTGGGGCTTTCGATAAAGAGGCAATCAAACGATTGAGGTATTTGTACTATATATAAAATAAAGTCATTTAAGGTATAAAGTGCCTAATTAAAAACACCACTTTCTAGACATATGAAATGTATCAAATTACACACACATGTAAATACACTTCACATAAGTTGATTCACCGTGCCAGATTTCAATATTATGCTTCAAGAAGAAAATAATTTACAAATATCATTTTACTCTATATTCATATGCAAGGGAGGTAATTTTGAACATTTTTGTCAAATATTTCCATAAATATGCATTAATTCAAAATTCTAAACCGTACAAAATGCTTATGTTTGTATTTGGAATGGAAATGTAACACAGTTTAGGAATTACTGGCACTTTTCAAATTTCGCCGCTGGCTTTTTGGTGCTAATTAGGCCCTTCTTACCTTAAGAAAACTTTCAAAAAGAAAGGTATCATTAGTTGGAATAATACGTTAGGACATTCTAATAAATTTAACTTTGACTACGTTTAATTTTGTTTTAACTGTATATTCTACTTTATAGTCTTGAATAATGTTATCAAGGAATATTTTTTTTGTATTGGCGTTTAAATCAAAACTTTTCTTAGATTTGACTGATGCATTCTGTGATAATTAAAGTTACACAAACATAATAAGATTATATGCTGTTATTATCAATTTACTGTGAAATCTAATACAGAAATGTCATTTTTTCTGAAAGGAATTGAAATCTTCACCGCATCTAGGTAAAAATGGGAAATTTAATAAAAGGTTAAGTTGATAACCAGTTTAGCTTTTCTTTTTGTACCTAATAATTATAAATTTTAATTGTTTAAATATATTACTTGACACACCGAAATTTATTTCACAAATATAATTTTTATAAGGCAATATCTCTGATAACCTATTTTCAACAACATAACTATGTGTGAGTGTGTGTAGATAATGAAATCATTAATTTTACATCTGATAAACGTATCTATGATATGATAGCTGTGTGCTACACCTTTTTTCAGTCAGTTATAAATACACTTAAAGACCGTTCTAACGCAACACTTACCCTTTTTTCAAATAACTGAAGAATAAATCAATCAATTTTTGTCTTATTTTAAAAAAAAATAATTATATTTTATTCGCTAAATATCAATAATTTTCATAAAGAAATATTAAGTAGAAATTATCAAATTTGCAGTTCATATAATATGTCTAGAAAACAAAAAGTTGCAATAAAGCCCCGCAAGCTGATAACGCAAATTCGTGTTATTCATATAATAGCAGTAAAGTTTATGACATTTAGCGAACATTTTGTGTGTCCACCATGGGCCTAGATGACATGAAGACACACCCTTCTCATTGACAAAGCATAATTTTTGATGAATCTTTGCGGGATAGTTCTTCACTCGTCCCTATTAAGTACCTGTTCCAGTTGCTGAAAATTTCTTGGAGCAAAAAGGCGAAAACTGATCTTTGGTAACAAATTTGAGGAGGCGTGCAAAATACTTTCAATTAATCAAAATAGGTGCGCCTGAAATGTAGTATTGCTTCGCACGTGAAAGTATATATGTTATCACATCTTTTGAAGCTGGGGGTCGAGATATAAACAAAATTTGGTGACGCTGCTTTGATGCTATTGTATTCTGCAATTGCCTGGGGTTTTGTGACTTTTCATATTTGAGTCTTGGTAAAAACCCTAAATATATTTTATGTATGGCTCAACCAATTTTGATGAAATTTACAGAAAACATGTAAACCTTATTGATTTATTTTCTTATGAAAATTTCAGACGATATAATGCAATACTTATCTAGCTATGAAGAAAAATGTAAGTGTTGCGTTAAAAGAGTCTCTAAGTGTATACCTTCTGGAAACACTATTTTTTTGCTGAAAGCAAAATTGTCCGCGATTGTTGTTTTATTGGTAGATTTAGGCTTACGAAAATAAGTTTACTTGCCTCAGTAATTTATCCTGTTCTGTCATTATTTTCTGTGTTGTTTTGTAAACAATCCAAATATTCGTCAACACTCCACAGAAGCTTGCAATTAAAAACAGTCTAAAACACAGTAAGGTCCCATTTGCAAGATCCTTGCTCAATTTTAATTTTGAAGGTTTCTCGGAAATATCGACATGTGTGTTGTTGATGAAACTAACGACTTGGAACTTTTGGATTTCTACCTACCCCGATTTGTGCTGACATTGAGGGACTTTGACCTTCACCTTAAAACCCAAGCCGGGGTCAAAACGACGCCTGACGGTTATTTTGAGGAGCTTTTGAGTCAGAATAAAGAACAGAATAAATGGTCTAGAAGTTACAACGACACTCGCTTGTTAATCAGGACCTTCTTTAAAGGTATATTTTATATTCGCTGTCTCGACATTGACCGTGATATCGTATCGTAAATATGTTCTTCGTTTGTGGCCACGAGTCGGCCACCATGCTTCTTTATAACAAAGAAGATGAAAATGCTGTGAGTACTATAAACCTGGCTCTTTTTAAACCGGCGTTACTTTGTAAAGTGACTACCATAGAATAATGGTCCCCCTTATGTAGAATTGTGACACCCCTATAAAACAAAGACCCCTTCCCCACATACACGCCAAAAATCTTACTCTAATACAAACCCAATCATGGTACACGTACTGTTACAACGCGTTTTGTAATAAACCTGCAATATGTAATAAGTATTACAAACGCATTGCGATGACATGAAATGTAATAAAATTATGTACAATGCGTTATGTAATAAAGTCGTAAAATGTAATAACTTTTTCCACCGACCCAAATTTCGTTCCAAACTTGATGCCTGTCACAACATACCTTACCAAATGTTTTGTACAAACCATCTCTCGTTGTTGATTGTTCCATCTTCAGTAAGGCGTAGTCTACTTGTACCGGTACAGGCTATGGATTGAAACAACTATTCTGATAAAAAACGAATACAACATATATATTGAATGTTTAACCCTTTCCCAAACAAGACCTGGTTTTGACGTCCCTAATAGGAAAGGCTTGGAGAAAATATTGAGCCAAAAGAAGAAACTGCTGATAACCAGCAGTTTCTCCCTTTGGCTCAATATTTTCTTAGCTATATTGTACAAAAATCCTTTCTTTTTCAATGTCCATTTTGTCGTCTGCAGCAACTTTCAAATTGGACCATCCTAAATGTTTGTCGTTTGGGAAAGGGTTAAAATGGTTGACATCTCGGGTTCACAAACATTATATATAACTTGTTTCTTGCATAACTTCTCTCGTTCTTGAGTGGTCGTATCTGGGGTAAATGTAGTCTACTTGTAGCGGTACAGGCTGTGGATGTAAAAGGGTTCTGACCAAAAGCGAATACACAAGATAGTCATCGGAAATGTTTAAACAGGAATCAACTTAGACAGCATTGAAACAGTAAATAACTTCAATGGCTTGGCTGCCATCTCTTTTACGGATCTTATCAAAATTTAAACTTGTCTATCACTTTTTATTGACCTGATTTGAAATAGTGGGTTACTAGTAATTGCCATCTCTTGGTTGGGGGCCATCTGTTATCAAGTTAGTCGAGTTTCATATGATTAAATTTATCGGTAACAACGAATCGGTCAAAAAATCAGATAAAGTTTTCCATATGAATATTCATCAGTTTCGTATATAAACACGAAATATTCTATCTTATATGACAACCATATCATCTCACGCACTAATATTGTCTTTCTACATCTTACATTTATAAGTCTGAGGTTTGGAAATGAATTATCAAGTTTTTATTAGTTTTGATTTGTCATATCATTACATAGTGCATCTCCATAATGCTAAGATGGCGGCCATCTCCGAAAGTGGCCGCTATAGGGATTTTCCGATGGCTAGCACTGTGTTCTGAAAATAAATACATACACTTGAAACAATATTTCTGCCAAATGTCATGCGTGTATCGCAATCTGAACGATTATATGAGTTATGCGCCTCACTAGTAAGGTATTTTGGTCTCTTGAAACCATTACACTGACTATATACTTTAAATTGAGTGATTTAATTTCACGACCTGATAAACAACTAGAAGACTTAGATTCGGATACGGTATTCCAACATGAAGGACAAAAGGTCGAATCTTTGTACACTCAAGCATAAAATTGTGTTGTGGTGTACTCGCCGGAATGGTCCCCTCAAGACTATTAAAATATTTGCACAAACATATGGTATAGATATTAACATTAGGCATACGTTTACTATTATGTCTCTCGAAAGGAGATTATTACTATGAATTTTCGTTCATGCGACCCGTTCATTTAACTCAAATTGCGAGTATTTGAAATATTTTTAGATATGCCTGAGCGCACTGAGACTAGCTGATCATCTAAAGTAAGAATCATTTTACATCGAACAAGGAAAGGACTTGTAGATTTTGTTGTACAATGTTCCTGATAAAAATAACCAATGTGACCTGCTGAGTCAGCTGTTTAAACAAGCGAAAAATCAAAATGAAAAGCATAAATGTGGCGATATTAAATTAAACTGATGCCTCAATTCTATTTTAGAAATAAATGAAATAATCTAAGTCAAATTGCAAAAGTATTTTTAATATTCTGATGTTTATTTTGGTTTGATAAGTACATAGTTTCTTACTAGATAATTGCATTTTACAGCGAGGACATGTTTCTTATTCAAGCGGCCACATATGGAAACGACGGATATGGAGACAAAGAGAGACGAAGAGTTAAACCCAGAATTTCTGAAAAACGTGAAAAGATTTCGTGATTATGTGTACTCTTGTAGGCCGATGGCTATGAAATCTGATCAGCCAATAAAAGGAAGGAGTAAGTTGATTCTATTAATTATAACGACAAGGAGAAAACCACAGGGACATTTAGTTATGAACGTGGAAAATTGTGCTTACATACATGTATATGTTAGCCTACATAGCAAAATAAGCCCCACGTCAGGGCATCAGCTGTTTTGGAAAGGATTTATGTTGGCATAATCGTTCATTTCGTTATCAATTAGTCTCGTCCATCAGGCTGATAATTTATCCTTGCCAAATTCAAAGGTTTTGCAGAAACCAAAGTTGATATGAACATTGATGTTTGAAAATTCCATTCACGTGGGTAGGCACATTAAATGAAATTTAGAAAATGATTTAAGGTCTATGTTTTCGTATGCATTTTCTAAAAGGGACACTAAAACCAGGTTTGGTTTCGAAAAAGGTTATAACTTTGTGCTAATCTTTTCAGTGTTTGTTAGTCTCGTTAAGAGCTACGTGGACCAAATATCAGCCGCTAAATCTCCATGTATTCGAGACGCAATTGTTGAGATGAGACAAATAGAAAACGAAGTGGTGCTAGAGGAAGCTTGCAATATTTATAGCGAGGAAATGAAACGTCGTCTTGCACTGATTAACCCGAAAGAACCAGGATTCGTAAACCATCACAAACTATCCATGGAAAGGGCGTTAGAGTACCTCAAGACAGCAGTTGTGTTCGACGATGAACAAATATGTCGAAAACAAATGCAGGTTTGGTATTAGATAATATCTTTTAGAATACATCGAGTAATTAATTCAAAAACAACTTAATGCATGATAGTTTTGTGTCTCCATCTGTCAGTCTGTCCGAAGAAAATTCTCCACAACCCTTGGACCATATTTGATGAATTGTAAATATGAATTTCCAGGAATATGTTCAAGAACCTTCTTCTCCGTTTTCTTTTGTATGGTATGAAAAAAACGAGGTATCTCGGTGTAACTTTTAGGAACTTGACAAACCTTGAAAATACATAAAACCAAGGCTTTGGGACACTTATACGTGGAAGTAGGTTTTGTGTAGAAGGTAGAATGAATCAATGTAGTTTCAGTTATCTTATGCACTTATTGCAATTTCATAGCTTACATTTGATGATTTATTACTATTCAGATTTTAAACAATATCTGTACGTTGGCAATTCGGTAATCTATATCGAAATGTGTACAAATAAATATAGTAGGCCATATGTGGCGTATCTTTTGCCATTATCTTACGCTACTGCAGTAGAATACCGAAAAGGAATCTTTTGGTTATCTAGTAGTTGTTTGCCAATTTTTTGACTTGTGTCTTTTCGTGATAGCATCTTCATCCAAAATTGTTGGTAAATGGGTATGATTCGAGAATGTGTGGATGGAATATACTTTTAAGTTGTCAATACAATTAATTCTGTTAAAACAGGCTCGATTTAAGGAGCTGTATTCAACTTTCAAAATGACCTGCGACAAGAACTCCCGAACCCATTGTTTGGAACTCCTCACTCGTCTACATTTGACGATCCAACAAAAACTAGACGACAACGTGTATGCGAAGGAAGGTGGTTATAATGAGTATTCAGAGGATCTTAAAAACCTGATCAAGATATACGATGGCACTTGTGGACTTGGCACGCAGGTATCTTACCATTTCCTAAATAACAATTGGCTTTGACCTCCCTGACAGGAATGTCTACAAAACACACCAATGTACACGAAGAAAAGGCTAATACAATAACCAGCATTTTTTTCTTCCAACATTATCTGTATTTGACACAAAAATCATATCTTTATCGCCATCCATTTGGCAGGCATATTTCAAATTGGACCTGTCTAAAAAACGTATAAATTATTTCTGCACGTTTGAATTAAGTTAATTTCATGATACTCCAAGGATTTCCAATCAATGCTAATACATGTAGTTGCTGGATGCCAAGAGCATTGTCATATGACTATGTCTCTGAAAATGTACTGCAGCGCAAACATTACGAAAAGTCTACCATAATAGAAGAGATCTACCAAGCAAACATGTCTGAATGTATATCTACTTAATTAACACGTGGCTCATTCGATCATTGCATGTGCCTTTATATAAAGGTATACCGGTCAAAGAAGTTATATGTGGTAATTACGTTACGTATCAACAGCCCAAAATTACAATTATAACAAATACAAAAGTCGCATTTCCAAGTCAAAAATATACTGAGTAAAAAAATAAAGTGTACATACCTCTAATTTGTATATCTACGAAACCGCTTCACTTAATTTTACCAAACTTCCACACAATGTAAATTCATCAACCATCTCATGTCTTTTGATAAGGAAATCAAATGGATGATCAAATTATTGGGCATAACACCATAAGCTGTAAACACCTGTTTGCTCTTTGTAATCAAAGCAAACACGTCACATTGTCGTCGTAAATCTGTATTCAAAGCGTATACATTTGTAAATTGTAAATAAAAAATAAAATGTTGGTACGTTTTGTAACTAAAGGTACTACATCTCAGTAATCATATTCCACACATTATTTTACTAGTGTAAAATGCGTGATTGCCGTTTGAATGTCATCGCAATGAAATTAAAGTGTTTCCAAAAAAGGGATACATCTTTAATACTCTTCAGTCCAATAAACCGGATGCAGCAATGGTTATAGAAGATCGTTACATGACGTTGAAGCTCTTACGTCAACATTTCCTACACTGCTTCACTCATGATTATTCAGCACAGCGTGCACTAGTAAAAACCATTCAAAATCGATGATGACAGATAGAAGGCCCATATAAGGTCATACGTATATCACATTATTAGGACGCCAAATATTTCGCAAAGCCTGCATTTGTAGGGTCAAATCTCCTTTTTGCTAACCATAGGTCACAATTAAAAGATTTGCAGGGCGTAGGCTACGCCTTGCAGTATGTACACAATGAAAATATACACGATGCCAAGAGACGTTATGTTCGATCACTGAAACCACACATGGTTGCCATCTTTCATCGGAGACATGTGACAATAGATACCGAAACAGAAGTCGTAGGAAAATCGCTTTGTTTGATTAATTTGCGATTTTTACTTCCCCATCCGACAATGCTCAAGTCAACTTGAGGTCAGAGATGTTAAATGCATTGCGAATTCACATTCTTTTGTACAGGGCCCGTTTAGATCCCAGCAAAAATTAGGATTAAAACCTTCCACTCTCCTATCATCTCTTACATCCTTGACATCAAAGTGTATTTGGGAAAATTACTAGCCCTTGCCAGTTGCAAGTAGTGTTAATGTCTATTGTTTGATTGTATGGAGTGTACGAACTTCTCGTTAAGCATGGAGATGAGTCCTCTCTAAAGACCCGACCGACCCTCTGTAAGAATAATGAAACAAATGTTTGTCTCATGTATACCGAAGTTAAACGTGTGCCCTTATCTTTTCCATTTTAGAGTCAAAACGTTCTGCAAACATTTTTAGATGATAAAAAGTCCGAAGAAGAAATTGTGAATCAACTTGAGAAGGAAGCAACAGGGAAAGTCGAAGGTAACTCATTTATTGTCATTACACGGTACGGAAACTACAGAGACAGAGTCACATGTTGCACGACTCCTTTCTAGAATACATCGTTCTTGGTCTTTGAAAGTGTACATGAAGTTGCATTTAAGGCTCTCGTGCGAGCGACTGTTTTGCATTCGGACCCATGTTGCTCAATTATATACATCCCTTTGGTAATTTCAAAATACGTAATAGGATGGCAAATTGTGTCCTAACCAGATATCGTATATATTGATTGACCCATGTTTATCTCAAGTGACCTTTGTGTCTATTTAATCAAAGTATGGTTCGATTTGTATGAAGATCGTGCAATAGCCGCGCATACTCCATCTTCGCTAGCCAAGGTTGAACCCACCTACGTTTGTATTCATCCTTGGCGGATTTAGTCCGATTTTCTTGAAATCGCGAAGCGCCGCCTAACAGTTGTTCTGCTGATTGTTTACGTCCATTATTGATGACGTCATTTACGCGCGTTGTCTTTCGCGTCATACGCCATGCGACTTATGTAAAAGTTAGCTGCTTTTTTGGTCGAATTGTCGAAAGTAAGATAATTCGTCGATTAATGTTAGGGAATTCCTGTCTATTGCAGTGAAATTCTTAGGAAAAATCGCCCATCTTCGCGTATTTGAGTTGCGAATGCAATGCTTTTTCCCGCCCGTTGTCATGATTTGGTTACTCATAACAAATGTATCAGTCGACAATCTGATTGGTTCCAGCACGACCTCGCTGGAACCAATGAAAACGCTTTCCAGGAGACCAAGAAAATCGGACTAAATACGCCAAGGGTGAATACAGAAACGACGTTACGTCGTAGATGTCACCCTTGGCTTGCGAAGATGCGCATACTCGTAAAAATGACATTTAGCACTTCCATTTTGCTTCTATATTTTCTTTAATCAAAACCAATTTGTCGCCTGTAGCAGCTCTTAATTTTGAACAATAACAACTTTGCTGTTTGAATAATTCGATAACATTTCGTCTCTGTCCATTTTGGCCAATGTCGAATGTGGCCCCAATCTGTCTAATAATGCATAAACTTATTTCAGAAATTTCAGGAAGGGCTGGAGAACGAAACACACCTATTCAACGCTCGGATTCATACGTCGCTGAAATGTCTGGCGAAATGGAAGACCTTGATATACGCATTTCTCAAGAAATAAGGGAGAAGCAGGAAACGTCCTACCAAACTATCAAGCAGAAATACATCAAGGAAAAGCTTTCCTCAGCTGTCGACGAACTCGATCGCCAAATACGTGAAGAGGAAGGTGGGGAAATTGATGCTCTTCAAAATGAAAAGAGCTTTTTGGTAGAGTTGATTAATGGCTCTCAAGAGGGTAAAGCCAATGCAAAGCTAATAGAAAAGTTACATGCAACACCTATAGCCGACAGACCTGTCCCATCCGAGATTGACCAAGTCCCCGGGAACATGAAAGGAACCATCTTTAACATTCCGTGGGAGTATAACCATCAGCCGATCGGGCTGGAATCTCTAGGCCCTGGTGAGGTACCCGAATTCGAAGGTAGAGAAGAAGAGGAGAAGAAGAACATGACTTTTAGAGGGTTAGCATCTGGTCGAAGAAGAAGAAAACGATTTTGTTTCATTCAATGAACAATTTAAACCATGTGTAAGCGCTTCATACCGGTAGATCTAAATAGTAAAATCTAATATTTGTTAAAAATCAACTAATAAAAAAGGTATTGTCGACCTGGTAAAATTTTACGAGATTTTAATTGATTGTCAATAACCTTTTTATCAGTTTCTTCTAACAGATCTACCACTTTTAGCAATTTCCTGACGTAGATCTACATGATAATTATATGCTTTCTCTTTTTCAAACCGAATTCAAACTGGTTACATATAAAATTAGCAAATACCATAATTGACGATTTTGTGAAATTGTTATGTCACCTGATTCCCTGTCGTGGCTGTGCATGCTATTTTTTGTCTTTGCTTCCCGGTAAGTACATGTATCAAAACGTTGGTGGGGAGTCAAAACCTCGTAACTACAGCTTGAAATGCGTGTCTCCATTGATACCTGTTAAAATAAACATATTCTATTCTTAATATGTGTGTCAATATGTGTAAACAAGTGTAATGATGGCTTTTTAAAAAGGCATAGTCGTAAAGTTACGAAAATTCTGTTGTTCACTTTTTGTTTCTGATACATTTTTGAAAACAAAGAACAAACTACGTCTGTCGCAGAAAACTAACGCAAGATACGTTATCAACATTTCTTTAGAATGTAGATCCTAATCGTTAAACATTATTCAACGAGTTTGTGCATATTAAAAAAGCCTGATAATGTGTGTTAGTGGATATTAAATTGGAATATGGGTTCATGGTACATTTATCAAACAAAGGCTTTTAGCTATTGCGAATTTCAAGATTCGCTTGAGAATACAAGATGCGTTACTAAGATATCTTCTAATTCTTGCTTCTCGTTCTATTTCTTAAATAGATAACATATTGTATTTGCAGAAGATCAGTTATCATTTCATTGACAAAAAACTCATCCAGAAGCATTAAGATATATCACGATTAAATCTCAATTTCTTTTAGACCGCAAGATACGTTACAACAAGATACGTTATCGGGTGATATCATGTGCTAACAAAACTGCTTTTAAATGATAATACTTAAATTGTTCTTATTTCTATAAAACTTCTATAATAATTTTTTGATGACAATTTATTACAAATTCTTTGCATGATCAATTTATTTTGTCCAATGCGAAATACATTTGTTCTGTGTATCAATGCGAATAGGGTATTGACCGGATGCTCAATAACCCTTTCCAAAACAAGATCTGGTTTTGACGTCCCTAATAGAAAAGGCTTGGAAAAACATTCAATCAAAAGAAGAAACTGCTGAAAACCAGCAGTTTCTCCTTTTGTCTCAAAATTTTCTGAGCTGTATCATACACAAATCTTATCTTCATCAACATTCATTTTGTCGTCTGCAGCAGCTTTCAAATTGGAATAGTCCAAAATTTTGCCGTCTGGTAATGGGTTAACCCATACATGTTGGAGTGAACATTTTCGTTTTAAGAATGAACTTCAAATATCTTATCAAAGAGTTGAAAAAAGCGATTTCAAAATGTAATCAAAGTGCTGAGAGCACTGTAATTGGACGTCTCTGATTGATTGAGCGGGATTGTACATGAACGAAAGATATTTTATTCATTCTTCTGTGTTTAATTCTATAAGATCGGTTTCGGACATACGAAATCGGCTTTATTACCAGAAAACCCTTCTAATAATTTAAATTGATTTGTTTGCCGTTTCAAGACAACTGATTTGTCTCTACGAATAATCACTATTAATTTCATTACCCAATTCAATTTCGGCCATGTGATTAGCACTTTTGTCTTCTTGTTTGGGTTAACTATGAGTATTGTCGTCAGTTACACCTTTTGTTGATTTTATAAAGGACGATACAAAGCAATTTATTCAAAATGTAAGCCAACGCGCTACATAAATGACAGCCGCGATAGCTCACTTGGCAGAGTACCCACCTTGTACTCTTTACACATGTCTATATCTGGAAGGCCCTGGGTTCGAATTCTACTCAGGCATTGTTCTTTTTTATCATCTTTTTTTACTTTTATCTCCACCATTGTCAGGGAAAAAACGACCGCAGTGATTTAGAATCGATCTAAACACAAATTCAACGACATAAAGAAATGAAACGCCGATCAATTACATACAATTCCGCCCAGTCAATCAGAGACGTCTAAATATAGTGTTCCAAGCACTTTGATTTTTATTCGTGTTTAGAGTAAAAAAAACAACAACAACAAAAAAACACGGCAGCAGTTTTCCCTGGTTGTGGTTACAAAACAAATTCAGTACATACTTTTCCTGAAACAAAATACAAGATGAATTGGAGCACCTAACCATGGATTCCTCATACCAGTACTGCCGCAGCATCCTTACATCTACAGATGTGCATACAAAGAAGAAATTGGGAAGGTGCCGTCGGGAAAATGGCAGTGGCGTACAATACGCAATTAAAATCTTCATATCATTATCAACAAAAAAATTGAGAATAGCAATGTCTCTATCTGTAAACATATTCATACGATCATCCAGGTACCATCGTCACTGTTGCAGATCTATTGCTTCATCTTTTTAGCTCAATACACGTAAACGGTTCACTTAAACGTAAAAGATACAAATCGCTGTCACTCGATCATAGACTAGTAATAATCATTGTTGTCATGATCATTGATCAGTATGTAAATAGGTCATGATACTGTCGAATATCAGTGATACAGATGCTGGGGAAAAATAAAACTCCTAAGAGCAACTATTTTTCTGAATAGGTGGATATCAATAGCGTCTCATCTGAGGCTGTTCAGATGGAACCCCGATTTGCCATCGAGTCGAACCCGAGTTGCAAAATGAACTCACTCCCCGATAATCAATTTTAAAACTCTGTTTCCAAAATACGTCTCGTGGAAACCCCGTTCATTAAATTGAAACTACAGAGACAGAGCCAATGGCTCTGCCGCTTAAATCATCTGGGGCGCTTCCGGCCATGTATGGCTCTGTCTCTGGGAGCACGATTTTTGGACAAAAATAGGTGAGTGTTCAACTTTGTTGTTCAATAATTTTCTTTTGGTGCTTAAAAGCGAAAAAATGGGAGTGTCATGCTCCCCTAAAACCATTTATCTGTCTGTTCTAATTCTGTGGGCTTCAGAGTCGGCAGGACTTTCACAGGATCATTGTCGTCGTGAGTCGACCCTATGTGATTTTTTCTTGTTTACATCGTGCATTTATGTACATTTCAACGGTAAATAGCCAATTGCCGAAGGCAAAACACGTTATATACTAATCAATGGATACTCTCTATTAGACACCCCTTTCCCATGTCACAAAACCTTAGAAATGATTGGCAAAAATACAATTTGAGCAATTTCTATCGGTGGCTCTGTCTCTGGCGGCTGGCTCTGGCGGCTGGCTCTGTCTCTGCGTGCTAACCTTGATCAATTTAATCCACCACAGAATTTCAAAGCTACTACATGCGACAAATTAGGTGTTGACGAAGAAACATTTTGCACCAATGTAATTCGACATATTTCCATTTAATCTTTCCAAAACAAGACATTGGTCTGATGCATTGCGAGAAAAGAAAATATTAGCATGTAGTTGCTTGAATGCCAGTTTATGGGAATTTCTAAGTGGTCTGACAGGTTTGACAATATTTTGAGGAAGAAGGACGACTACTTTATCATTGACAATTTTATAGAATCTAACCAGCCGTAGGTCAATACGGCGCAAATCTGATCTTCTCCAACAGAGGTTGTCTAACATAGCGGAGACACTGAATGTGGGACCATAGCATCGCATGGCCCAGCAAGCTGCTCCCCGCTGCACATATTCAATCTGGTTAATTAATATACTGAACCTCAGTAATAACGCACCACTTTTTCTTGCTTTATATTTTTTCAACAAAAGCATTCATTTTGTTGACACAGTATTATTCGGTATCCGCCGTACACTATGTATGCACACAACACACTCTTAAGTACAAATCCCATTCATCCGTGACGCTAGCCGCCCAAACTTGGCAAACAGGTTTTCTGCACGTGCTGTAGTAATGACCTCGTGCACAAACCACCTTATCGGTTTATCGTGTACATGTAGTCGGTGAAAGAAAGAAAACACTCAAACATTTCATCGGTCGGAATGTTTTTTATGCTTTAAACAATGCCAAGACTTTCCACTGACGAACGTAATCGTGCTACTGGGATATTGAAGGCAGTGATGGCGTCACGTGCTATTAGACACACGGTGTGATTTCATTACAAGACTATTGGCCGGCATAGAGAACGTTTCCAACAAACTAGTGCACTGCTGGACTGCCCGGGAAGGGGTACACCAAAGATCCCAACTGCAACTCAAACTGGGTACACAGGTTAAAGTAAAAAGTGATACAGGGATAGCGGAGAGTCATTCCAAATGGCAGAATTCAAAATGTGATCAGTTTCATGCGTCAACGAAGCACAGACTGTATTGCTCTGCAAAGTAGTCTCACGCAATACAGATTTTGTGACTTTCTCTTTAGATGGTAGTCATGTTTGCGCGTTCGTCACGCTTGATTGCTATAAGGCAGCGAAACAATTTTTTGACCAGAAACGAAAACACTGACAGCAGTTCGGGTTGTGGTTTCACATTTTGAAAAAAATAACATAATAAAAAAGTTATAGTGAAAAATATAAGTGGTGCGTTATTTCTGAGGTTCAGTATATTTTGCTGAGGAGTGTATCTCAAGTAGTGTATTATGTAGAAAGTACAGTGTCGGTAATTGTGTCTTTCTCTTGGTAAACTGTATGACTTGGCATTTTGGCAGGATTAAAAGACATGTCCCAGTCTGATTCCTATCTCTCGAGCTTGAGTAGATCCTGTTGTAAGAGGCTGGAATGGAATGTGATAGTTTGTGGTATGTAAATGATAGTGTCATCGCCAAAGAGACGTACTGTAGAGCATTGTACATATTCACGGAGGTCATTGATATAGATAAGGAATAGTAGGGGCCTAAGACCGAACCCTGAGGCACACCTGAAGGAACTGGTATGATGCAGGACATGGATCTATTGACCAACACTGATTGTGTCTTATTATCTACAAAGGCTTTGATCCATGTCAGAGTTGGGCCAGACAGTATCTTTTTCCCCAACAGCCGTGCTGTAAGTCGCAGAATATGTTTTGTCGAAGTGTTTAGTTATACTAGATGCACTAATATGTTCAAGTTGTTTGCATAAGATGCAAGTGAGAGAGATCCGGCGAAAATTGGCTGGGTTGGACTATTTTTGAATACAGGGGCGACGTTTGCCTTTTTTCCAAATGCTCGGTAAAGAATTGGTCTCAAGAGATTTCTTAATACAGCTGTGTTATGATAGGCGCAAGTTCCTTGGCACAATTCTTTAGTATAATTGGTCTTAATTCATCAGGGCCAGCAGCTTTATGCAGGTTCAGATATTTTAGCAATTTGTTGATCCTGTTTTCAGATATTTCGATGGTGTGCCTGGATTTATGAGGGCTGAGTCTGAGGTGGTGAATTTCTGTACATGCATCAATTGTGTGAACGTATTATTTCATCTACGCGTTTAAGTGACAAGGGTGATTTGTGGGTGGAAACAGATTGGAATTGTTCATTTAGAATTCGTGTTTTTTTTTCGTCATTAGTGTACAGTTTGTTGTGTTGTTTCAGAGTATATATGTCAGTAGAATCTTGTTTTGGACGTTTTAGAAAAGTGTAGATTTTTTGTTGGTTGGAAGTAATTGTCCTTTGTCTTTGATTTGATCTTGCATGGAACCTACATTTAAGATGTCTTCAAGATACTTTTGATATGCAAATTTTGATTCTTTTCTACATTGGCTGATAACCAGCATATTCACCTTTTTCTCACATATTTCAATGATTAACATTTTGCGCATGCAGAACCTTGCGCAGATCCATACATTTCTCTCTCAAGAGGGGCTGTAAACTGGTACCCGTTGTATACGATGTATTTACAACTGGGAACAGCTACTGCATTCTGTCCTTTGATTGGTTAGTATGCACAACCCCTCGACCAATCACAGCCGCTCGTCCGCTCGTTGACGGTCGTGATTTTGACAGTGGAGATATTAGCTGTTACCGGCCTTAAATCCGAAGTAGATTTCAAGGGCGGTAACCAGTCTAGAGGGGCTGACGCCCATCTGGATCGGTACACGTGTGTTCATAATTTCGAATTTAAGCAGTCCTAAATTAGAAATCTATCACTACAGGTGATGAAATACACCACCGCTTTTTGTACACGGAACTTATCCTAAGTGAGATCTATCTACCCATATTTTGGAAAAGCATTTAATCAGTGACTGAAATGTTCGCCATACGCTATTATGATCTATTTAGTGTATGAGTCAATTAGGTATATTACTTCGACACGAATTTTGTGGTGGATTGAACTGTTTAACAAAGTACACAGAGACAGAGCCAGCCGCCAGAGACAGAGCCAGCCGCCAGAGACAAAGCCACCGATAGAAATTGCTCAAATTCTATTTTTGTCAATCATTTCTAAGGTTTTGTGACATGGGAAAGGGATATCTAATCGAGAGTATCCATCGATTAGCATATAACATGTTTTGGCAGCAGCAATTGGCTATTTACCGTTGGAATGTACATAAATACATGATGTACACAAGAAAAAAATACATAGGGTCGACTCATGACGACAATGATCCTGTGAAACCCCTGCCGACTTTGAAGCCCATAGAATTAGAACAGACAGATAAATGGTTTTAGGGGAGCATGACATTCCCGTTTTTTCGCTTTTAAGCGCCAAAAGAAAACTAGTGAACAACAAAGTTGAACACTCACCTTTTTTTGTCCAAAAATCGTGCTCCCAGAGACAGAGTCACACATGGCCGGAAGCGCCCCAGAGGATTTGAATAGCAGAGCCGTTGGTTCTGTCTCTGTAGTTTCCGTACCGTGAAAATGTCTGTTTTCAGTAAACACATCAAGTATAACAAGCGTTTTAACAAACTTGATACAGAAGAAATAATCCGAACTGGTTTCGAACCAACGGCGTCCCAAATTTCATACTGAAAAAACGTTGCGATGTTAATCCTTTCCCGTTTGAGCTATCGCTGCTGATGATGATATAGGGCGTTTGTTTACTTTATTAACATAGTGTATGCATGTATCGCTTTCTAAAGATCTTGCCCTTTGCACAATATTACGAAAGTCAAATCACTACAAGAAAATGGTTAAATCGAAAAAAGATCGTAAAGTTGGTTAAGACGTGGCATGAATTGGATCGGCCAATGAATCTTATAGTGTTTGTTAGAGAACACATAGAAGGCAGGAAAAGGTTCGACAGTTTTCCTGTATGGTCGCAAAATCTGTTTTGAATTTTGGTCAACTGGCAATTGAGTCTGAGAAAGGGTTTTTTTGGTAATGAAAACCCATTTCGCCTGTCGAAAAGTGGTTATAAGAATTGGACGTCCTTTCGGACGTCCAATTAAAAACCGTAAATCATGCCTTATGACATTTTTAAAAATGAAAATTCATATACTTTGATAACAAAGTTATTTGACAAGTGTATCTCGTTGGGAATAGCTCCCTCAACCTGGTCAAGATCAATCAAAAAGCCCATACCCAAGAACAGCACAAACGACCCTAGAATACCCCTGAAATATAGAGGCATCAGCTTACTTCCAACAATGAGCAAACTTTTCTCAAGTGTTTTGAATGAAAGACTCGTTAACTATTTGGATAGAAACTATTTTATCACAGACGAACAAAATGGGTTTCGTAAACTGCGTTCTTGTACAGATCACCTATTTGTGCTATGTTCTATCATAAGAAACCGTAAATCCAAAGGACTACAGACTTTAGTATGCTTCGTCGATATGATGAAAGCGTTTGATCGTGTAGACAGAGAGTGTTTATTAGCCAAACTTTTAGCCGCGGGAATAAGCGGAAAGTTTTACAATATTGTTAAAAGATTATTTAGTTCACCGCAAGCGAAACTCTGCATCAACGGAATTTTCACAGACTATTTCAACATAGATTGCTCCGTTGAATAAGGAAATATAATATCACCAACCCTTCTTCTCGCTATACGTGAATGATCTTGACATGGAATTGAAAACTTTGGAATTGGGCATACCAAAAAATGATGAAAACATATCTATATTACTTTACGCCGATGACATTGTTATTCTAAGCGAAAACGAGGTTAACCTACAGAAAATGTTAGACAAACTAAACAATGGTGTAAAACTTTGCGCATGAAAATAAACATTTCAAAGACTAACGTTGTTCACTTGAGAAGATTAAGTCAAGATCGGACGGCATACGACTTTAAAATCGGTGATGATTTTATCAAAGCTACAAACAGCTATAAATATCTTGGTTGCATCCTAGCAGAAACACTTGACTTTACAACTACAGCAAATACTCTAGCAGAATCTGCAGGACGCGCATTAGGAAGCATCATAAACAAATCAAAATCAATAGGCGGATTTACCTACAACGTATATAAAAAACTCTATAACTCCAATGTGATACCCGTGATGGATTTTAGCTCGGGCGTATGGGGATACAAACCATATTCAAAGTGTGATACAATTCAAAATAGAGCGATTCGGTTTTTCCTTGGCGTGCATAAACACTCATCAAATGTTGCAAATGGCGATCTTGGTTGGCTAACAACTCAGACGCGCAGACATATGAATATAATGAGATTATGGAATAGACTAGTTAAAATGCCGGATGATAGACTCACAAAGAAAATATTTAAATGGGACTACGAACAACACAAAGGTTGGTGTGCTGATGCAAGAGTTATATTCGAGAGAATAAACGAGCCAGAACTATACAGAACCCAATCAATGTGTGGGTACTCAATAGATACTTTATTACAGAAAGTCCATGAAAGTTATAAACAAATACACTTTAACCGTTGGAATACAGAATTGAATTCGCAATCGAAATTAAGAGTTTACAGAGAAATTAAAACAGAATATGAATGCGAAAATTACGTGCAGATGAACTTACCTGAGCGATTGCGTTCAGTCATTGCTCAAATTAGAAGTGGTAAATTACCGTTACGAGTGGAAACAGGACGATTTAGACAATTAAAACAAAATGAAAGACTCTGTCTAATTTGTAACCCTACAGAAGATATTGAAGACGAACTACTCTTCCTGTTTATTTGTCCTACGTATACCCATATCAGACTCTTGTTTTATAATGCTGTTGAAAAAACATGCCGTACTTTACCAACATGACATACATCCAAAGATTAAAAGATATGCTTACAGATAAGCGTTTGATAAGAAAATCTGCTATCTTTATTCAGGACTGTCTTATGATACGTTCGAACCTTATATTTGAGTCCTGATTGCGAGACAAACAACTGCCGAATAGCGGCTGGTCGTCATCGCAAACACGACCCATGTTCCTCATTCAATCAATTGACAAAATTAGAAAATCTGATTTCTCATTATATGATTATCTTGAATTGTTTATACCAATTACTATTTTATTGAAAATCATTCTAGTCATTAGTGACTCATAGGCCATTCGTATGGCTGGGTAGTACTCTTTGTTTGATCATTACATAATTTGATTTCTGTGTATATGCGTTTGTGCGTATATGTTGTGTAAATGATAGTAGGCCTATGTATGAGCATCCGAACGAATGCATACATCTAACGTCGATAACCAAATTAATTCATTTTATTATTGTTAACATTGTTTAAATGTACTATGTGTCACTTTAATAAAATATGAAACTACTACTGTACCCAGTCTAAAGTTTCAAAATACCACATCCCCAGACTTCACAGGCATATGCATGAAGGACGGATTGTTTTGTAGAATAAATCCATTTATAGGTCAAGTAGGGGTGACAATGCTTTTGATTTTGTCGGAATTTCCAGTTTGTGAGAAAAAGTATGTCTAAATATTTATATTCGTTGATATATTCGACACCATCGTTCCCCAATTTCAAAATGTACAGTCGTTTACATGTCTTTTTTCCAAACACCTTGAGGGTTTGCTTTTTGAGATATTGTTACCCCCATGTATTACAATAAGAATGAAATACGTTCTTTATAAATTCTTTGTAATACACCAGAGACCGGTTTTTTCAACGAGCATTTGTTTGCCTTAATTTGAACTGGGTGACACGAGAAACCTTATCATTGTCCCTCCTTGCTTAGAGACATATTTCTCTTTAAATCGGCAGTCTTGGTGTAGAATTTGAATGTAAACAGAAATGTCCATAAGTTCTCTATATAACGCGACCTGTATTCACCAACATGTCTCAATCTTTCATCTAATTACGATATTGTACCAGACGTATATCTCGTTTTTTGTTATATAATTTCAATTTTAGACTAGTTGGATCACTGAATACCAACCCACTGGCGTAGGAAGGGGGGGGGGCAGCATATTCTTTGGCCCCCCAATAATTCACCCATGAAACAAGTTATTTTCCTTCAAGAAAGGTCCAGGTATAAAATGCTGTCTGAAAGTGCCCAGATTACAGGAAATGGCTTCTTAGAATTCAAAATTTCTCTGTGGGCATGCCCAGATCCCCTAGCAACGATACGCTCGGTCGGGTTCCATTCACTTAAACATCCCCCATATTATTAACCTTCCTATGCCTATGCAACCTAAACACTGCAGTAGAAAGTATCGGCCAGTAAACCAGTCAAACTCCGCTCCCAGGAATCGCACTTTTTACCTCTTGATTTAGAATCCGACACTCGGACACCACTAGTACGTCCATTGCATATTCAGATATTAGCCTAGACCAAAAGCCCAGTCGGAATCGTCGGGATCAAAGGGTCCCGTAATTTGACCTACATAACTCGTACACAAATTATATTTTCTAACAACGGACATTTCTTTGTCTAACCTTTTGCCATTTCGCCATTTTAGCAGTCATACTGTCCTATCCACTCCAATCATTTGTATTCTTTCTTCAAGAAAAAATATGATGGATTTCAGTTAAGAAAACAATTGAATAAATTACCAGTTCATTTGAAAAAGATTCGCGTTTTGGGTAAAGGAGGTAGCATGAACGTCCAAACGAAGAAAAATACCTTGTGTATAACATCACTTTTCAACAAAAACCTCGTAACTGCAGCTTAAAATAAGGTGCAGTTACGAGGTTTTCGTTGCAAAGCAGCGATAATATTGGTCAATGGGCGGTGATAGTCCACTGACAGGTCCCTATGGTGAGGGCTATCCGCGGGTCGTCGTTTCCAACTTCGGTTCGATCAGTACCTTTTCTGACATTTGATAAAGGTCATTTGTATTTTTCGTTGCGGTTTTTTTTATCATTCATCCAAGTTAATCTCTGGTTCGAATAAGATGTTGCAGAGTTTTCCGTTGACTTGTCCCGTTGGTCTTCAAATTAGGGAGTCCTGCCTGTTGTAATAGTTTCATCATGTCACAGCTTATAACTTTTAGAGGGTCTTTTTTAATACTGCGCCGGAACGAACACTTTTGTGTGCTAGGGAAAACCAACCCTGATTTTGTGTTTGTACTGGTTTAAGAAAAGGTGCACCCGCCGTCGCAATACAACTCGAGTCTTCAAAGCGGTTTTAACGCTTTAAGAAAAGAGACCTTCTTTCAAGATTTAAGAAAATACTGTGTCAAAAGAAGAAAATTATGATCATCACCATTTTCTCCCCCTTTTGTCTCGTTATTTGTTCTGCTATATTACAGACAAATCGTTGTAGACGTTTCAAAAGTGAACAGTCAATTTGTTCACCGTTTTGGAAAGGGATTGGTCCCCATTCATTTTGAGCCTGGATCTTGAGAAGTGTCCCTGATAGAATTTTAGAATACTATATTCACTGGTTGTGAGCTCGGCCAAAGCGAGGGACGCTTTTCGCTACAACAAGGTACAGATATTTTGCGTTTAAATGTGAGTTTAAAGATCTAATTGGATAGTTTTTCTAATAACAATGAATTTGTTCTAAAAATATACCGGGTTTACCGATATGCATTGACAAACCTTCGGTGTTGTTATAAAATCTCGTAACTACGGCTTTATCGAAGCCGTAGTTACGATATTTCATAACAACACCGACAGAATACTATGATCGCTAAAAATCGTCCAGCGCTTTGGCCGAGTTTGCCACCAGTGATATTTTAAGATCAGCTTTGCGTTAGTCCACTCCGATTCCAATCCGTGGCTCTCTCACAGTTCTCTCAAGTGACAAAGAAGGTATTAGAGCACAAAGACTGCGTCTGCTGATTATCAGCATTTTCTTCTTTGGTCTCAATATTTCCTAGGCAATTTCTAATACGGGGGCGTCGTGGTCTAGTGCTAGGATTCGGGCTTCCGGTTCGACAAGTCCTGAGTTCAAATCCCGCCGGTGTCAAGGAAATTCTTTGTGAGCAAAAAGGTTACCACACGGTGCTCCTGTTTACCATGGTGTGTAAATGGGTACACGGGAAACCTAGTCTATTTTTAGCACAAAATAGATTGCTATTGAATGTAGAATGATGACTGAATGAAAATTACTCCTTTCCCAAAAAACACATTTCTATACGGTCAAGATTCAAATGTGACTTAGCTGAAGAAGTCAATGGTACGGAATTTATTAGCCTTGCTTGTACATAATAGCAAAGAAAACATTGCGAGATAAGGAGAAAATATTTGTAATCAATATGTTCTGCTTTTCTCTGAATGATTTCCAAACAATTTGAGTAGAAAACTCTGCTATTTGTCGAGATATGATTTGCCTTTATTTTACTTGGTTTGATTTTAGAAATGATTAAAAAAGCATCGTGCACTTTTAATTAACTTGTAAACGGCATTATTTCTAAAGGCCTGGTCACATTACACAATCACTGGTGGTGAACTCGGCCAAAGCGTGGGACGTTTTTCGCGATCATTGTATTCCGCCGGTGTTGTTATAAAATATCCTAACTACGGCTTCGATATAAGCCGTAGTTACGAGATTTTATAACAACACCGACGGTTTGTCAATACATATCGGTAAACCCGGTCTATTTTTAGAACAAATTCATTGTTATTAGAAAACTATCCAATCAGATCTTTAAACTCACATTTAAACCTTTTCTATAAGGGACGTCAAAACCAGGTCTTGTTTGGGAAAGGGTTAAAGGACAGACCTTGGAAATAAAGGGTGAAAATGAGGATATGGGATAAATGAAGTTTAAAAGAATTTATTTATTTCTCCGTAATACCCTCTTATTATTTACGACAAAAAATAAAATGAACAAAAAAACCAATACAATTATCAAGCTGTATAGTGCGCCCACGATTTTCTGATTCCCGGCAAACAATAAAAAAACATTGTTGGCGCAAGATAGTATGACACATGTTTACATTTTGTTCAAAGCAAACAAAACATTGTGGTTTAAAACGTGATGAATTCTATCACTCTGCCTAAATGTTAGCATATTTACATCACTACTTATAAAGAATTTAGTCATGTTCTATACAGCATTGTTTTGTTTACATTTGAACAAAATGTAAACATGTGCCATACGATCTTTCGCCAACAATAGTTACGACATTTTCGAACGTGACCCTCAATATACAATGAGCTATTCGTACACATAATATCAGCAAACCAATAATAAACCCCTCTTTTCTTCACTTTGTCTCTGTTAATCTTCATCGGTACTTCCAGAATCGGTATCGTTACATGGGCGGATCTAGAGGAGGGATCGGGGTCCGGACCCCCCCCCCCCCCCCACCTGGCATTGGCCGAAAATAAGATTTTGACTAGGCTATATAAAGGATGGGTTGCAACAAGGGCTCAAAATTGCTCAAAGAATAGATTTTCTTTAAATTCTATTAATTGATAAGGTTATATAATATCTTTATTTTGTATCTTTAAGAAATCTGATGAGGGCTTATTTTTGGAGATAATGGCTAACACAGTGGGTGGGGTAAATTGACGTGAGAAGCAACTTTTTACTTTCATCGCTATTATCAGTATCACTTTCAGGCTGAAGTCCTGTCTCAGAATCAGATTCAGAATCACTTTCAGGCTCAAGTTCGGTGTCATTTCGTTTGTTACGTCCGGAAATATCGAAACTACAGCTTATTCAAGCTGTAGTTACGACATTTCGGAACGTGACCAACGATGTATAAAATCAATTACAAATAAAATTATCCCAACGATAAACATCCCCACTTTTCTTCATGTGTCTCTATTCGTCTTCATCGGTACTTCCAGAATCGGTATCATCAGAATCGGTTTCTCCAGAATCGGTATCTTCAGAATCGGTTTCTACAGAATCTGTTTCTCCAGAATCGATTTCTCCAGAATCGGTTTCTCCAGAATCAGATTCGTCTTCAAGTTCAAGTTCGGTGTCATTTCGTTTGTCACGTTCGGAAATGTCGAAACTACAGCTGATTCAAGTTACGACATTTCCGAACGTGACCAACGATGTGTGAAATCAGTTACAAATAAAATTACCCCAACAATAAACAACGCCACTTTTCTTCATGTGTCTCTATTTATCTTCATCGGTACTTCCAGAATCGGTTTCTGTAGAATCGGTTTCTCAAGAATCGGTTTCTCCAGAAACAGTATCGTCCTCAGGTTCAAGTTCGGTGTTATTTCGTTTGTTACGTTCGGAAATGTCGAAACTACAGCTTATTCCAACGATGTATAAAATCAGTTACAAATAAAATTATTCTTACAATGAACAACCCCACTTTTATTCATGTGTCTCTATTTATCTTCATCGGTACTTCCAGAATCGGTTTCTCCAGAATCGGTTTCTCCAGAATCGGTTTCTCCAGAATCAGATTCGTCCTCAGGTTCAAGTTCGGTGTTATTTCGTTTGTTACGATCGGAAATGTCGAAACTACATCTTATTCAAGCTGTAGTTTCGACATTTCCGAACGTGACTAACGATGTATTAAATCAGTTACAAATAAAATTATCCCAACAATAAACAACCCCACTTTTCTTCACTTTGTCTCTATTTATCTTCATCGGTACTTCCAGAATCGGTTTCTGTAGAATCGGTTTCACTAGAATCGGTTTCTCCAGAATCGGTTTCACTAGAGTCGGTCTCGTCTTCAGGTTCAGGTTCAGGTCCTGTATCAGAATCGGAATCGGAATCCGAATCGTCTTCTCCAGAATCGTCAGAACTAGAACCGTCACGTTTGGCTCTGTTTTCCGCGTGTGCTATTTTGTCTACCCGTTTTAAAAGTGCATGGGCAGCATTAAGTCGTAGACTTCTCTTTTCCTTCTCGAGTGGTGCACTGAGAGCAACTGCCACCAAGGCAGAAGCCAACTGAAAGTGAGTAAGAATATTTAGAAAATCATACATTTGGAAACAAAAGGTCGTGCGATAGTCTTCGCGTCATTAGAAACCAAGCGCATCATTCGTCTTTCGGCGTCATTAGTGACAACGGAAATTGGCGAGGGAATTCGAATTTTGAAAATCCAGATACCCTTGTCAATATCCGTTGTTACGGAAAACGGCGAAAGTGAAGTCGAAACTGTTCGAAGTGTTTTGACATCTAATGATTAATGAAACACCATAAGATACAATGTACCAGATCAGACTGAGTATACACGCAGTCTGAATAGGAACACATTTGATCCTAAATGGATTCGTCATGGCCGCAAACAGAAGCCGGCTCATATACATTTGAGCCAGGACCTGGAAAAACGTCCCTTAAGGCTTTTGAGCTCAGCATAGATCCAGATCAGCCTGTGCATACGCACATTTGCCGTTTTGGAAAGGCTTAAAACACGGTGGATAAACCACGTGACTTTTTGAAAAAGTCGTCCGCTTCAAAGTACGTTTTGTTTAATTTCTCAGCTTATACTCTATTCATTTTGACGAGACAAAGTGCACGGAACGCGCATTTGAGAGGGCTATTCCCGTTTGTAACTCACTCTGCTCCGAATCCCATGGTTTCTTCAAACATTCAAGCGAAAGTTATTTTCGGTGCATTTGAACGCTTCCCACTTTCGTTTTGCACTTACAAACACTTTGGCTCGAATGCTTAAAGAAACCATTGGATTTAGAGCAGAGTGAGTTAGAGCTGAGAATAACCCTCTCCAAGGCACATTCCATGCAATTTATCTCATCAAAATCAATAGAGTATAAGCTGTGAAATTAAACAAAACATACCTTGAAGCGGACGATTTTTTCGGTGTTAACGCTTCCCAAAAGTCACGTGTGTTACCCACCGTGTAAAGTGACATTTCACATTGATTTCGTTTTTTGAACGTAGGCTATGCCTTGATGCTAAAATTGTCTATTCTAATGCGTACAAATGCTATCAGTTTTTTGAACTTGTTATTTATAAGCGAAAATACGCCTTCAAAGTTGAGACAGAAATGACAAATTCTATATAAATCTGAACTGTTGTCCACAACAATTTCTTTAATTTTAGCACAAAAATATATATTTCTCATAAACGGTTCAATATTTTGGCTTGAAATTTTCAGAATTTTCATAAGCAAACATGCTTTTTCAGATAGAATGAAGGTAATATTTATGTAAAAGTAATTGTGAAATGTCACTTTAAAGGGATATTAACATTCCCATTTATTTTTTAAAGTAAACATGTATCGATGCCAAGATTGGTTATTCTTATGCTTTTGAATCAGTTTTTTCTAATTATTGCTGATAAGCAAAAGAAATGCTTTTAAATTAGAGACAATTAAAAAAATTTACACATGAAAGTTTAATTCTTAAGAAGAAAAAAATTCTCGTAAACGGCACAATACTTTGGTTTAAAATTTTAAGAATTTTCATAAAAAAATATGATTTTTCAAATAGAAATGAAACTAAAATTTATAAGTAAATATATGAAATGTCTCTTTAAACTATCATTTTTCTAATTTAGCATTACAGTGAAATATGCACTTAAACTTATAAAAACAATTCATTATATATTTACATAATTATGTGATTAAAGTGACATTTCAGAATTTTTTGTCATAAATTTTACTTTTACTTTTATCTGAAAGAGCATATTTCCTTATGAAAGTTCTGAAAATTTCAAGCCAAAATATTGCGCCGTTTACGAGAAATTTATATTTTTGTGTTAAAATTGAACAAATTGTTGTGGACAACAGTTCGGATTTATATGCAATTTATCGATTATGTCTCAACTTTAAATGCGCGTTTCTCGCTTATTGGCAACAACATAAAAGAACTAATAGTATTTATACTTATTAGAATAACCAATCTTGGCATCAAGACATACTTTAAAACATTGAAATTGGAATGAAATGTCCCTTTAAGATAATAATATTATAATGATAGAAAAAATAGGTATGTAGTTAATATTTATTTCTCTTTTTTTTTAAATATGAAATTTTATCTTTTTATTAACAAGTATACAAATGAATAATTAGATAAATAGAAAATGAATAAATAAATGAATAAATCTAAAACTTACCAAGAAAAGAGTAATTTTCGTCATATTTGATGTCAGTTAGTTTCTGAAATTTGCCAGAAAATTAAACAATATTTTATTTTCACAAGAAGTTGATCTGTCGCAGCTGATCTAAATCTGATGTCTCTTCGAAAATTGTATCAGATAGTTGATTGGGTAAACCTTAAATAGATGTATTTTAACCCATTACCACACAATGCCTCTTTTTTGACTCCTTACTAAATACATGCCATGGAAAACATCGCGGAAAAAGAAGAAATTGCTTGTAACAAGCAATTTCTTCATTTCCCACAATGTTTTCTACCAAAAAAGACCAACACATGCAAAATTTCATTCACCTGAAATTGTCGTCTGCATCTTCTTTAAATTTGGGCCGCCCTAAAATTAGGCCGTTTGGAAAAGGGTTAAAATGAATCAACCGATAAATCGATAACGATATCACGTTTACGCTGCAAATTATATTTTTAACTTCTGCTTCATTTAACTATAGACAGGAAAATCTGCATGAATCAAAGTATATATCGTCGTTGTTAATGCAAAACCCACTATCTCGTTTTTGGAAGATTTTAAAGGGAAGGGAAATGGTATAATACCGGTAACTTTTTCCAGACTGAAAGGTTTTACTCAAAACCTTTAAGAATTGTCTAAACTGGACTAACAAGATTTTACTTTGAGAATCGCAAAAATCGACATACGAGGTTTTCATTTACACAGACGATATCAAACTCCACACAGCGACAATGCCTTACATTATCACTGCAGGCATAGAAATCACGTGACCATGGTGAATGTCACGTGATGGTGGAAATTTATTTATATTTCTGAAATAATTTTTTAAATCCAATTATATTTTTTTTATTTGGATTCATATCTGACACTTCATACTCTTAAAACATCACTTAAAGCATGTGTACTTTTTAATGAAAAAATAAAATAACAAAAATCAATTACCTGAAATCTTGGTAACTCAAGCTGTGCCGGCAGAGATCTCCTCAATCCAGATTCAGGGGAGATAACTGCGAAGGAGATTGCGACGATATATGAACAGGGACCTGGAAAAAGAGCCCTTAAACATAACCAGACGGCAAAACCTTTGACTGTCTCACAATTCAAATGCCCTGCAGACGACAACTTACCGGTAATTCAAGTGAATGGAACTCTTAAAGATTTAGTCTTTAAGGAAAGAACACATTGTCACAAGCATGTTTTTCATTTACCACAATGTTTTCCAAATTTATTTACTTGTTTGGAATTAGAAGGCGTCATTATGTGGGCATCGGTTAACCCTTTCCCAAACAAGACCTGGTTTTGACGTCCCTTATCGAAATGGTTTAGGAAAACATTGAAACAAAAGAAGAAACTGCTGATAACCAGCAGTTTCTCCTTTTGTCTCAATATTTTCTATGTCATATTTTACGAAATTCTATCTTTAATAACATCCATTTTGTCATTTGTGGCACTTTTTGAAGTGGATCACCCTAAAGCTTTGCTGTTTGGGAAACGGTTAAAGGCCTAGTCACATACCATTCTACGGCCATATCACGTCCACATCGCGTCCTAAAATATGCTATACGACTGACCATATTTTTGTACGTGCTCCGGTCGTGATATGGACCGAAAATGGTGCATGTGGCCAGGTCTCAACCCTTTGAAACACAAATAGAAACTACTAACTATCCACATCTTTTTTTCTCAATGTTTCTCAAACATTTATGATAAGGGTGACCAAAAAGGTCTTGTTTTTGATAGATTTAATTACTATCTACCATTGATCCAGATCAGTCTGTACATAAATGTTGTACTCTAATCAGGATCTATACCACTGGCGTAGCTAGCCGAAAATACGGTGTACGCAAAACACATACCTAGTTTATCAGGAGAGGTTTGATGGCGGGTTCCATACTGCTGGGGTGGGTCTTGCGGGCATCTCCCAGAATTATTTTGAATATTTAATGTAGATGGTTATGAAATGCATACAAAATGCCCACATGGAGCCACAAATGACCATTATTATTAGTGGCTCCTGGTGGGTGTTTGTATGTATCTAATTGCGATTCAGATGTTTATTTCAAGAGAAACAAAAATGCGATGAGCACGCAAATGCGATTTATTTATTTTATTTTATTATTAATTTTTTGGTACGGGTTGCTACTCCTAGGTACAATTATTACTGGTATCGTAGTAGGAATTAGAGAACAACGTGGATCTAGATCAGACGTCGTATGTACGAAGGCTGATCCGGATCCATTTTGGTCTCAATCGCCATACCTACCCCTTTTCTAGGCATCCGCTCAATGAATAATTATTCAAAGGGCAATGAATTTTGTGCTAAAATAGAACGGTGTTAGGGCCTACCGTTATGTTTTGATAATCCGTCAATGTTGTTATAAAATCTCGTATATAGTGCACAAAAATGTTATCGCGGCCAAACCACGGCTGACAGACGCGATGAGGCAGTGGAACGGACGCGGAATGGCCGTGGAATGGCCACGGAATGGACGCGGTAGGCAGTGCTCCGGCAGTGCTATGGACGCGGTTAGACGCGGAAGTTAAAATGTATTGAATATCGCTAGAATCAGCTACTCTTGCATCTCTTTGCGGGCAAAGTCTTAACCCATTACCACACGACAAAATTTTTGTCTGGTCCAATTTCAAAGATGTTGCAGACGCGATTTCAAGTGAATGAAATTTAAGCTGTTTTGGTATTTATGTGTAGAAAACATTGTAGGAAATGAAGGAATTGCTTGTCATGAGCAATTTCTTCATTTTCCACAGTGTTTTCCAAAACCATTGTCTTGTAAGGACTCAAAAGGAGTTAATGTGCGGTAATGGGTTAACTAGGAGCAGCAGTAGGCCTAACAGAGAAAATGGGCCCCTCCCTGCACTGACTTTGGATATTTTTTAAGATCCTTACATCTTTTTTGCAAGCTTGTTTGACAACTTTTTCTGTTTTAGCATGATAAGCTTTGATTAGATATCTAAATTTTCTGTAAACTGTAAAGACTAGTCGTGTTCGGCTGCCTTGGTGCTAATTGCCTACTAGCAATCAAATCAACTCGGTGGCTTATGCTAGGTTCCCTCTGCCGATCAAATTAAGTCGATCAAATCCGACCAATCGATCTATTATATATCGATTTTGCACGACATGGGTAATAAGAATTGGTCGGGGTTATCGAGCGTGATCTTCACTGCTCAGGCTTCTTACTTTGTTGTTTGTAATTTTAAATATTCGTTTAAGATCGCGAAGAAAATTGATCGGGAAGCGATTTTGTAATCGGCTAGAAGATATAGCTGATCAAGAATCAATCGTGTCTGGATCTGCACCGCTCAGGTGTCACACTCATTTTTCGCATTTCATAATATTCGTGGGCGATCGTGTAGAAAATTGATCGGGAAGCGATTTTTGATCGGGTAGATATAATTATATAGATACATGTATATCTGATCAAGAATCAAAGGTGTCTGGAGATTGAGTGTGATGGAGGTAATATATCTTACACGACCTGCACAAAACCTGCAGTCGATCTCCTCGACTTGTACTTGTTTGATACTTAACTGCATCCCGATCAGCTCGACCTCTTTGTCATCAGGCCAATCGGTAAAATCGACTGCAGACTTCGAAGTTGATCGACTAGAGATTGAGAAGAAATAATTAAGTACGGTTTAACGGGGAACTTGGTTGATCTGATCGGCAGTGTTTCTAGAATTAAGTTCTGGCAAAATCCAACTAATTATAGGTTACCACTGCCGATCAAATCAAGTCGATCGCTTGAATTCCCCGACCAATCCTGACAAAACAACTTTTTCTCGATCTCTAGCCGATCAACTCGACTTCAATAGTCGATTTGGTCGGAATTGCAGATGAAGCAGAGGATGAGTTAATAGTATCTGGATTCACTCGAGTACAAGTCGAGGTTATCGAGTGTAGGTTGGGTGCTGGACGAGCGAAAGATATTAGCCCGACCACAATCGATTCCCAGCAACTATCATTTCCCGGGCGGGTCGATTTTCTACCCGATCAATACACAGCCGCTTCTCGATCGTTTTTTTCACTCGATCGCACACCAATATTTTTTACAATGAAAAAAGAAAAAAAAATAGAAAGAAGCCGAAGCGATTCAGATCAAACTCGATTACCAGACCATTTCCGATTACCTATGCCATCGATATTGATCTAAACTCGATCGATTGATTGGGCTTGATCGAGTTGATCTGGTCGGCAGTGGGAACCTATGATAAATGACTTCTTCTTGATCTTTAGACAATAAAAAAATAGCCTCTACAGTCATTTTGATAGGGAGAATCGAGTACAAGTTGGGGTGACCGAATGCAGGTTGGGTACAGGCCGGGTAAAACATATCAATCCGATCACGCTTGACCTTCAGACACGACTGACTCTCGATTAGATCGATCTTCTAAGCGATAAATACATAGTCGTTCCTAGATCAATCTCCTACTCGGTCACATACGAGAAATTTTGAAATGTCAAAAAAATTGAATTGGAAGTCCGAGCGATGTAGATAAAGCTGAATCACCTTAACTACTCCCCATTAAACATGCCGGCCGAACTCGATCTGTGCAAGATCGCTTGATATGGTTTGTTCAATTTCATCTGATCTGCAGTGGGAAAATAGCATTATATGCGTTACGGACGGTTTAGCCGCGATAAGGCAGTGGAATGGCAGTGCTATGGCCGTGGAATGGCAGTGATTCAGACGCGATGTGAACGCGGTATCTTGTCGCGTGTTTTAACACTAGACGCGGTTGGACGTTGTAGGCCGTGCTACGGCAGTGTTTCGGCAGTGGAACAGCCGCCGGCGGCCGTACCACGTCCATTCCGCGTCCATAGCACGGCTAAAACAAAATTGACCCAAAGTTACCGCGTCCAACCACGTCCAAAATATTTTGCGATTTTTTAGCCGTGGTATGGCCGCGGAACGGCCGCGATATCGTATGTGACCGGGCCTTCAAAAAATTTTACCACGTCTAAAATAATTTCGATTTCATTCCGCGTCCTACCACGTCCATACCACTGCCATAGCACGGCCGTATCACTGCCGCATCGCGTCCAACAGCGTCCATTCCACGGGTTGCTCATTTTAGCCGTGATACGGCCGCGGAACGGCCGCGATATCGTATGTGACCGGGCCTTTAGACGTGGTAAAATTTTTTGAACTGCACAAAAACGTTATCGCGGCCAAACCACGGCTGACAGACGCGATGAGGCAGTGGAACGGACGCGGAATGGCCGTGGAATGGCCGCGGAATGGACGCGGTAGGCAGTGCTGCGGCAGTGCTATGGACGCGATAAGACGCGGAAGTTAAAATGTATTGGATATCGCTAGAATCAGCTACTCTTGCATCTCTTTGCGGGCAGAGTCTTAACTGGGAGCAGCAGTTACAGGAAAATGGGCCCCTCCCTGCACTGACTTGGGATATTTTTTTAAGATCCTTACATCTTTTTTGCTAGCTTGCTTGACAACTTTTCTGTTTTAGCATGATAAGCTTTGATTAGATATCTAAATTTTCTGTAAACTGTAAAGTCTAGTCCTGTTCGACTGCCTTGGTGCTAGTTGCCAACTAGCAATCAGATCAACTCGGTGGCTTATGCTAGGTTCCCTCTGCCGATCAAATTAAGTCGATTAAATCCGACCAATCGATCTTACATATCGATTTTGCACGACATGGGTAATAAGAATTGGTCGGGGTTATGGAGCGTGATCTTCACCGCTCAGGCTTCTTACTTGGTTGTTTGTAATTCAAAATATTCGTTAGAGATCGCGTAGAAAATTGATCGGGAAGCGATTTTGTAATCGGCTAGAAGATATAGCTGATCAAGAATCAATCGTGTCTGGATCTGCACCGCTCAGGTGTCACACTCATTTTTCGCATTTCAAAATATTCGTGGGCGATCGCGTAGAAAATTGATCGGGAAGCGATTTTTGATCGGGTAGATATATAGATATATCTGATCAAGAATCAATCGTGTCTGGAGATTGAGTGTGATGGAGGTTATATATCTTACACGACCTGCACCAAACCTGCAGTCGATCTCCTCGACTTGTACTTGTTTGATACTTAACTGCATCCCGATCAGCTCGACCTCTGTGTCATCAGGTCAATCGATAAAATCGACTGCAGACTTGATCGACTAGAGATTGAGAAGAAATAATTAAGTACGGTTTAACGGGGAACTTGGTTGATCTGATCGGCAGTGTTTCTAGAATTAAGTTCTTGCAAAATCCAACTAATTATAGGTTACCACTGCCGATCAAATCAAGTCGATCGCTTGAATGTCCCGACCAATCCTGACAAAACAACTTTTCTCGATCTCTAGCCGATCAACCCGACTTCAATAGTCGATTTGGTCGGATTGGCAGATGAAGCAGAGGACGAGTTAATAGTATCTGGATTCACTCGAGTACAAGTCGAGGTTATCGAGTGTAGGTTGGGTGCTGGTCGAGCGAAAGATATTTACCCGACCACAATCGATTCCCAGCAACTATCATTTCCCGAGCGGGTCGATTTTCTACCCGATCAACAGCCGTTTCCCGATCGTTTTTTTTTTCACTCGATCGCACACCAATATTTTTTTACAATGAAAAAAAAAACAAAAAAAAAAAAGAAAAAAAAAAAAAGAAAAATAAAAAAAAAAAAAAAAAAAAAAAAAAAAAAAAACAGAAAGAAGTCGAAGCGACCCAGATCATACTCGATTACCAGACAATTTCCGATTACCTATGCCGATCGATACCGATCTAAACTCGATCGCTTGATTGGGCTTGATCGAGTTGATCTGGTCGGCAATGGGAACCTATAATAAATGACTTCTTCTTGATCTTTAGACAATCAAAAGATAACCTCTACAGTCATTTAGATGGGGTGAATCGAGTACAAGTCGGGGTGACCGAATGCAGGTTGGGTACAGGCCGGGTAAAAGATATCAATCCGATCACACTTGACCTTCCGACACGACTGACTCTCGATTAGATCGATCTTCTAAGCGATAAATACATAGTCGTTCCTAGATCAATCTCCTACTCGGTCGCGTACGAGAATGTTTGAAAAGTAAAAAAAAAATGAATTGGAAGTCCGAGCGATGTAGATAAAGCTGAATCACATAAACTACTCCCCATTACACATGCCGGCCGAACTCGATCTGTGCAAGATCGCTTTGTATGGTTTGTTCAATTTGATCTGATCTGCAGTGGGAAAATAGCATTACATGCGTTTCGGACGGTTTAGCCGCGATTAAGAAGTGGAATGGCAGTGCTATGGCCGTGGAATGGCAGTGCTATGGCCGTGCTATGGCATTGATTCAGACGCGATGTGGACGCGGTATCTTGTCGCGTGTTTTAACACTAGACGCGGTTCGAAGTTGTAGGCCGTGCTACGGCAGTGTTTCGGCAGTGGAACAGCCGCCGCCGGCCGTACCACGTCCATTCCGTGTCCATAGCACGGCTAAAACAAAATTGACCCAAAGTCACCGCGTCCAACCACGTCCAAAACATTTTGAGATTTTTTAGCCGTGGTATGGCCGCGGAACGGCCGCGATATCGTATGTGACCGGGCCTTTACTAATGAGGGACTAGATCGATAACGGAAAAGAGGATAGGCAGGATGTACATGTATATTTGACTATTAGACATGTGCAAGGTAAGAACGAAAACGGAGACGAAGTACGAAACCGGTTAAACTGTGGGGGACATATCAAAACACGCGAAAGGTGAAATCGTTTGCAATGCCGCAACTAAATTTTAAATCAACTTGAGTTACGACATTTTCAACATGGTCAGCGGAATACTGCCTATAAGGCCAATTGAAGGTTATTCTTTTGTTTAAATGTATTGTGTACATTTTGTATATTTTGAGGAATGGTGGTACCCCTTTCCTGCAATTGATTAAAACGATTGAATGTGGTTCAAGTTTATTTTCAACTACTCTGGTCATATGGCGGCGACTGGAGCACATAACCATGGATTTCTGGATTTTCTCTAAACAGTGCTAGCACAATAACCAATCGGTGCATACAGCTACTTTCTCACATGGTGAAACAAAATGCCAGAAAGGGTATTGAATTTGCCGAGCCGAGATTCGCAACAACAACCCCGAATCGATAGGATCTGGAGCAACAAAACAACTGAGCTATCTGGGCTCGGCCTTTTTTCAAACGAAAAAGTTAAGACACGTCCAATATCATGTAGTGGCAGACGAAATAATAGTTGTTATTGAAAACAGAAAATGTTATTGTAACGACGTAGAAAATGTACACGGAAGCGAGAAAACATTAGTTATGCCTTTTCTCTGGATGTTTCTGAAACATTCTCTATCGGTAACATGTAGACAAGACACTGTGTTTGAAATTTCTAAAGATACAATGTCCTTCCCAGGCCCGCTGAATCTGATAACATCAGTAACACGATGGGCATCCCACGTGACTTTGGGGAAGCGTTCACACCAAAAATTGTTCGCTTGAAGGATGTTTTGTTTAATTACTCAATGTATTCTATACGGATTTTGACGAGATAAAATGTACAGTGTTTAGAAATTCATTCCAAATTCTAACTCACTCTGCACCGAATCACATGGTTTCTTCAAACATTCAAAATTAATCATTTTGAATGAACGTTTGAAAAACAACATAGAATTCATTTCTCGACCCCTTTATATGTAAATATATGTAAACCATTCTGATCTATCGATAAAACATTTATCCAGTGCCTATATTATATGTAGGATTCTAAATTTAGAACATTGGTAGTAAAGTGTATGTACGGCGCACGTGGTACACGGTCAAAGCAACTGTCAACCTTTTCAATATCTATTATATGTGACATCGTGAAACAGGAAACAGCGAACTATTTGTTTCCCCAAAAGCCACCATATAACCTGTGTGACATTTTCACGGTACTGACTATTCATTAGAACTTATTAAAATTTACAAAAAAATGAAAAAAAAAAAAGATAGATTAGATATCGCTGTTTTTCGGATTGAGTCAACAAACTGTTTCAGTTGAATATATTAGATTTCTGCACGATATCAATTCAGTCGGTATCATCAGAGCCTGTATAATATTCATTGATGGCTTCAGCTACTGACATGGCCAATATAGTATGTCGGTCGGTCGGTCGTCGGTATGTCGGTCGGTATGTCGGTCGGTCGGTATGTCGTCGGTTTGTCAGTCGGTCGGTCGTCGGTATGTCGGTCGGTATGTCGGTCGGTCGGTATGTCGTCGGTTTGTCGGTCGGTATGTCGGTCGGTATGTCGGACAGTCGGTCGGTCGGTCATCGGTATATTGGTCATTGGTATGTCGAACGGTATGTCGGTCGTCGGTATGTCGGTATGTCGGTCGGTATGTTGGTCGGTCGGTATGTCGTCGGTTTGTCGGTCGGTATGTCGGTCGGTATGTCGGTCGGTCGGTATGTCGTTGGTTTGTCGGTCGGTATGTCGGTCGGTATGTCGGTCGGTCGGTCGTCGGTATGTCGGTCGGTATGTCGGTTGGTCGGTATGTCGTCGGTTTGTCGGTCGGTCGGTCGTCGGTATGTCCGTCGGTCGGTTTGTCGTCGGTTTGTCGGTCGGTGTGTCGGTTGGTATGTCGGTCGTCGGTATGTCGGTCGGTATGTCTGTATGTCTGTATGTCGGTCGGACATCGATATGTTGGTCGGTATGTCGGTCGTCGGTATGTCGGTCGTCGGTATGTCGGTCCGTATGTCGGTCAGTCGTCGGTATGTCGGTCGGTATGTCGGTCTGTCGGTCGTCGGTATGTCGGTCGGTATGTCGGTCGGTCGGTCGTCGGTATGTCGGTCGGTATATGATTGTTTACAAACCACATAAATGAATTATGCAGCTGGTGGCTCGGATTGAATATTGTGTTTGTAGAGGTGCAGGATGTACGAGAACCACGCGTACATTCTTTTACCCTCCTTTTCCAAGGACAGCTATAACCTAGTACATGATGTGTTAAGGACAGCTATAACCGAGTACATGATGTGTTATCAACTAAAATTCAAAGAAATTTTCACCAATATGTCCTATCCGTGTACATGTTTCGTGACGACACTTTATAAATGTGTCTTCGTGTTAGCATGTTTAGATTTGCTCACCTTTATAACGTGTTCTTGTTTATTTCTTGACCAATTTGAGTTCGGTTTGAAGCAGAAAATATGGATAAACGTCAGGCATGGCTACATGTGGTTGATCTAGATCTTTAAATTATTTTTTTTTGTTATCAGCTAATTTTTAAAGAGTCCTTTGCATTCAGCAAATCCGCGGCATTTCTCCGCCTTCTCTGTTTCATTTGTTTTCAAATCGGTCATATATGAAAAGAAGAAAAGAAGTATAGAAAGGCATCGAAAGTGTTGTGTTCCATGATTCCCTGGGCAACGTGATAAATCTACGTGGTTTATTTCGACAAAAATTATGACATATAGATATCATTTTTTAAATCGCTATTACTTTCAAAAAGCATAGTGGGTATTTTAATCCACCTAATTGTGATAAAAGATATCCCTGTCATCCCTGAACCTTATATTGAAATATGCTTGGCCTTAAAATTAATTGATGACACATTATAGTCTTGACCATGTCACGCCAAAATCTGCACAGTAAAACCTGGAAAAGTACAAATTCAGAATTCTTTTCATCCATTTCAAAGCATTTTTATCTGATTTCGATGCGCTATACCTATTTCGCAACGCTACAACGGCGCATTTTGTCACTTATTTTATTTCATTGTAAGGGGTGGGATGGTTCCTTTTCAATGTTCTTTGCATTATGCTCTCACTGTGTTTCTGTTGACGAGAATAAATGTACTTCACATTGACTTCACATTGTCATTAACGGGCTACCTTTAACTTAATAGGAAAAGCTGGGTATAGATGATATTTGTACATATAAACCACGTTAGTGAATTGTTTCTGGTTTCGTGTGTTTTGACACGACCCCTTTTATTCCGTTTTCCGTTTTCGTTTTTCGGGTTTCGTTCTATATTCTGATTTTTTCGGGAGAAAGGGCGGAGCCTAGTAAACGGTTATTACATTGAAGATTGAGGAGAAACAGCGTTTTCAATTAGCGGTAAATCGTCATTGCAAATTATTGTAACTGCAGCTTGAATCAAGCTGTATTTACGAGGTTTTTTAATAACACGTTTTACAATCGTTCAGTCTTTCAATTTCGAAATGTTTTCATGCTCGTGTCGCACGTTTTCCCCTTATGTTAACCAAGGTATCGAGAAGTAAACTCGTCGAATTCGAATAACCTTTTGGCTTAGCCACACCCTTTCAGGTGAATAAAAACGCAATATACCTTGTACATGTCTATTTACAGTAACAACCTATGTATGCGAATCTATTATAATAGTGAATCTATTATAGGTGTCCAACGCTTTTCTGATATTTATAAACAAACCGTTAACCTATAAAAACATGTTATTGTATTGTTTGACCACATTAAACTGATATTGTTATTGTCCAACAAGATTAACCCGGGACATCTGCAGTTGTCCCGGGTTAACCTTGCTGGACAATAAACCGAAGTGACCGTACGTTGTGAATATTTATAAACACACATAATCGTCTGCAATATTGATAATAATGAGCGCAAGGTAACTTTGGTTCAACAATACTGATTAATTTTCGTGTGTAAAGTCCGTTAGTTGAGTGTCTTAACAAAACATTGCCGAAGTGGGGTCATTACATATGCAGATGTACCGGGTTAATCTTGTTGGTTAATAGAGACGCAAGTGAAAATCGTCTCGTCAATATTACATCTAAATACTGATCATCATCAATATGGTTTCGTTTTGATCTTTATAACCTATGATTGGTAAATTGTTTTATGTTTTATTGTTTGGCGGGATTCTGAATATCGTGGGAGCACTACACACACTGATATAGCGGACG